>PITA01010745.1:0-70230 GCA_004023965.1 Spilogale gracilis | reverse complement strand
TTGATTGTTTTGCGAGTGTTGAACCACCCTTGCATCCCTGGGATAAAACCCACCTGGTCATGGTGGATAATCTTTTTAATGTATTGTTGGATCCTGTTAGCAAGGATCTTGTTGAGAATCTTGGCATCCGTATTCATCAGTGATATTGGTCTGAAGTTCTCCTTTTTGATGGGGTCTTTGTCTGGTTTGGGGATTAGAGTGATGCTGGCTTCATAGAAAGAGTCTGGCAGTTTTCTTTCCGTTTCTATTTTTTGAAAGAGCTTCAGGAGAATAGGTGTTATTTCTTCTTTAAATGTTTGGTAGAATTCCCCAGGGAATCTGTCTGGTCCTGGACTCTTATTTTTGGGGAGGTTTTTGATCACTGCTTCAATCTCATTACTAGATATAGGTCTATTCAAATTGTCAATGTCTTCCTGTTTCAGTCTTGCAAACCAGTGTTTCTTAAGCCTTAATAAACATACCATAGTTACTGAAGGATCTCCGGTCTTATTCTATAATTTGCATTTACATTTCTAGTAAGCTCCCAGGTAATAACAATAATAAATGGCTGTGAAGCTATTATTATTTGCCAAGCAATACTCTAAGGTCCTTAATATTTAATTGTCAACAGTTAAATGAGGTAGCTACAATTTGTATTGTGACTCTTATTCACTGTGCTATTACATAATTGGAATATAGCAGCAGTTCTTGAAGTGCGATCCCTGGACCAATAATATCATTAGTGCCTCCAGGGAACATGTTAGAAAAGGTAGGGTCCTGCAATTGATAGCTCAATAAGACTTCAAGTGATTCTGATGCACATTAAACAAAAGTTTGAGAATCACTGGAACACTCAAGGATTTACTATATGAAAAAGAGGTGGTCATTTTATTTTATTTTTTATCTTTTTTAAGATTTTATTTATGGACAAAAAGAGACACAGTGAGAGAGGGAACACAAACAAGGAGAGTGGGAGAGGGAGAAGCAGGCTTCCCTCAGAGCAGGGATCCCAACGGGGAACTCGATCCCAGGACCCCGGGATCATGACCTGAACCGAAGGCAGACGCTTAATGACTTAGCCACCCAGGCACTTCTTATCTTATTTTTTAAAATTTAAATTCTAGGAGTGTTTGGTTGGCTCAGTTGCTTGGACATCTGCCTTCGGTTCTGGCCTTGATCCCAGGATTCTGGGATCAAGTTCCCTGGGCTCCTTGCTAGGTAGGAAGCCTGCTTTTCACTCTGCCTGCCACTCCCCCTGCTTGTGCTCTCTCTGTCTGACAAATAAATAAACAAACAAACAAACAAACAAATAAAATTCTAGATAGTTGACATACAGTTCACTATTGGTTCAGAGTAGAGTTTAGTAGTTCATTATTTACATACAACACCCAGTACTCATCATAACAAGTGCTCTCCTTAATACCCATCAGCCATCTAGCCCATCCCCCACCCACCTTCCTCAGTCAAACCTTAGTTCTCTATAATTAAGAGTCTCCTTTTTTTTTTTTTTTTAAAGATTTTGTTTATTTATTTGACAGAGAGAGACACAGTGAGAGAGGGAACACAAGCAGGGGGAGTGGGAGAGGGGTAAGCAGGCTTCCCACTGAACAGGGAGCCTGATGCAGGGTTGGATCCCAGGACTCATGACCAAGGCAGACACTTTATGAGTGAGCCACCCAGGTGCCCCTATAGTTAATAGTTTCTTATTATTTGTTTTCCTCTGTCTCTCTTTTCTTCCCCTACACCTTGAATGTTCATCTGTTTTGTTTCTTAAATTTGAAGTGGTCATTTTATTTATTTGAGAAAGAGAGAACACAGGTGTGAACATGTGTGCATGAATTGTGGGAGGGGCAGAGGGAGAGAGAGAAGCAGACTCCTGGCTGAGTGTGGAGCCCAATGTGGGACTCTATCCCAGGACTTCTGGATCATGATGTGAGACTAAGACACTTAACCCACTGAGCCACCCAAGCGACCCTGAGGTGGTTATTTTAGATAGGAGAGAGGGGTATTCACTACATGATAATGAGTCAACTGGGTAGACATTTTCTTTCTTGAAAGTTCTTTATGTTCTAATTCTTTACTTTTTTCCAGTTTTACTGAGATATAAAATTGACATATAACATTGTATAAGTTTAAGATGTATAATGTGATGATTTGATACATGTATATATTTGCAAAATATCTCCACAATAGGGTTAGTTAACACTTCCATCACCTTACATAATTTTTTAAAAAAGATTTTATTTATTTATTTGACAGAGAGAGATCACAGGTAGGCAGAGAGGCAGGCAGAGAGAGAGGAGGAAGCAGGCTTCCTGCTGAGCAGAGAGCCTGATGTGGGCCTCGATCCCAGGACCCTGTGATCATGACCTGAGCTGAAGGCAGAGGCTTTAACCCACTGAGCCACCCAGGAGCCCCATAATTTTTTTTGTAGTAAGAAAATTTAAGATTTACTCTCTTGATTGTATAGAATTGTTGAATCACTATATTGCACTCCTAAAACTAATATAACACTGTATTTTAACAATACTGGAATTAAAATTAAAAAAGATTTAGGGGCACCTTGGTGGCTCAGTTGGTTGAGTGACTGCTTTGCATCAGGTCATGATTTCAGGATCCTGGAATGAGTCCAACATCTGGCTCCCTACTCAGCAGGAAGCCTGCTTCTCCCTCTCCCACTCTCCCTGCTTTTGCGTGCTCTCTGTCTGTCAAATAAATAAATAAAACCTTAAAAAAAAAGATTTACTCTCTTGAAAGTTTACTAGCACCTTTCAAGTATATAGTACAATATAGTTACCATGCTGTACATTAAATCTTCAGAATTTATTAATCTTATAACTGGAAGTTTGTACCCTTTTTACCAATAATCACCCCATTTCCCCCCTCCTGCAGCTCCTGGCAACCATCCCATTCTGTTTCTATGAGTTCAACTTTTTTCGATTCCACATATAAGTGAAATCATATAGTATTTGTCTTTCTCTCTTTGACTTATTACATTTAGCATAATACCCTCAAGTTCCATCTGTGTGCTTGCACATAGCAGCATTTCCTTCTTTTTAATAACTGAATAATATCCCATTATATATGTATCCCACATTTTATGTATTCATTCATCAATAGATTGTTTCTGTCACTTGGTTATTATGAATTATGCTGCAGTGAACATGTGGGTGGATATATCTCTTTGAGTTAGTGATTTCACTAAAAGATATATACCCAGAAGAAATATATAAAGGTTAAAATATATACCCAGAAGTGGGATTGCTAGATCACTTGGTATTCCATTTTTACTTTTTGAGGAAACTCCAAAGTGTTTTGTTTTGTTTTACACATAATGGCAGCAAAGTGTTCTCTTCTGTTTTCTGGAAGAACTTGTGATGTTTCTTATTAATTCTTTTTTAAATGTTCGGTAGAATTCACCAGTGAAGCTATCTGGGTCTGCGCTTTTCTTCGTGGGAAAATTTTAAGTTACTAATTTATTCTGTTTTATTTGTTATCGATCTATTCAGATTTTCTATTTCTTCTGATATTGATTTTAGTAGTTTATGTCTTTCTTGAAATATATCTATTTAATGCAAGTTATCTAATATGTTGGCATATTATACCAACATAATAGTCATAATATTTCCTTACAAGTCTTTAAGTTTCTGTGATGTCAGCATGAGTTCTGTATCTCTAACTAAAATGATTACTTGTTCCTCTAACTTTTTAAAGTATGAAATATAGTTATAATAATTGTTTTGCTTTGTCTACTGGTTCCATCTATCTGTCTTATTTCTGGGTCTCTTTTTCTAGATTGATTTTTTAAAAAAAAGATATTATATATTTATTTGAGATAGAGAGTGAAAGAGCACAAGCAGGGAGAGCAGCAGAGGGAGAGGGAGAAGCAGGCTCCCTGCTAAGCAGGGAGCCTGATTTGGGACTTCATCCCAGAACCCTGGGATCATGACCTGAGCCGAAGACAGATGCTTAACTATCTGAGCCACCCAGGTGCCCTTCTTGATTGATTTTAAATTCTTTTTATGGGCTGTATCATCCTGCTTTTTGCATGTCTAACCATTTTTATTAGTTCCTAAATATCGTAAACTTTACTTACCTTGTTGACTGCTGGATATTCTTTTATTCCTCTAAATAATCTAGAACTTCCCCCCTCCCCACCCCAGGACACATTTAAGTAATTTAGAAACAGTTTGGTCCTTCAAGGCTTTCCTTTTAAGGAACAAAGCAGCCTTTTATTTATTTATTTTTAAAGATTTTATTTATTTATTTGGCACACACAAAGAGAGATCACAAATAGGCAGAGAGGCAGGCAGAGAGAGAGGGGGAAGTAGACTCCCTGCTGAGCAGAGAGCCGGATGTGGGCTTTGATCGGGTTTCGATCCCAGGACCCTGAGATCATGACCTGAGCCCAAGGCAGAGGCTTAACCCTCTGAGTCACTCAGGTGCCTCTGAAACAGCCTTTTAATGAGGTCTAATTTTGCCCCACAGTGAGGCAACACATCTCTGAGTACTCTATCCATTGCCCTGTTTTATGAGGTTTTTTGTCTGATGGGAAAATGTACTATTCCTGGCTCTGTTTGACTTCTGAATATTATTCTTCTACACTTTTTTAGGTGCTTTTTATTTTTATTTTATTTTTTCCACCACTTGCCTCAGGTAGTTTCTTCACACATCTGTGCTAATGATTATCTAGGTGAAGACCAAAGGTCTCCCTCTCTGTGTATCTCTTTCCTCTTTGGTATCTGCCTTCCACCTCTAACTACCTTGACCTGTTTTGACGTCCAGCTCCATCTTTTCAACTTAAGGAGACTTTCGAGCTCTGGAGCCCCCGCTTTCTGTGCTACAGCCATTCTCTAAACAGAAATCTGGAGGCATTCAGAGGTCTCATTTTGTTTCCCTCTCTCAGGGATCCCTGTCTTGCATTGCCTGATGTCAAATGTCTGAAAACTATGTTTTAACATATTCTGTCCAGATTTAATATAGTTTCATGCAGAAGAGTAAATATGGTTACTATTATTCAATAAAGACTGGAAATGGAAGTGGTGCTTATATTTTAGTAGGGGAAACAGCTAATAAATCAACAAGAAGATGATTATGGTAAATTCAGATTTAGATTCTTTAGGAGGACTGTTCAGGGAAGACATCTTTGACAGGGGATTTTAGCCTGAGACCTGAGTGATGAGAAGGAACAAGCCACTAAACGATCTGGGGGAAGAGAATTCTAACCTAGGGTAAAAATTTGGCTAGGGAAAATGCTCTGAAACTGTAACAAATGATTTGACATAACCCTACCTTTTTAACCTCATAATTTGCAATTGCCTTGTCACTGTCTTATTCAGCCACTGTCTTTTCAATCCCCTATCATACTGTTGCTTTCCTTCACTACTCATGTGATCTCCTCAACTTAAAATGCCATATTCTTTATTTCTGACTTTGGAAATCTCATTCCCTTGCTAGCTAAGGGCAGTTACACTTCTTTACAGAGTCTTCTCTGATAGCCTTAGTTAGGAATGATATTTATTTTTAAAATATTTTATTTATTTGACAGAGAGAAACACAGCCAGAGAGGGAACACAAGCAGGGGGAGTGAGAGAGGGAGAAGCAGGCTTCCTGCCAAGCAGGCAGCCCGATGTGGGACTCGATCCCGGGTCTCTGGGATCATGACCTGAGCCGAAGGCAGTTGCCCAACCAACTGAGCCACCCAGGCGCCCAGGAATGATATATTTTTTCTTATGAATTTCTAGAATATATTTTTTAGGGGTGCCCAAGGTCCTAAACCCGAAATAAGTACCAGTTTTGGTCCTTATAATAGTCCCCTCCCATTTTGTTTTCTCTTGCATCCTTAGTGTCTAGAACAGATCCTGGCATAGAGTAGGAAATTAAATGTTTGTTGCGTCAATGGTTATATTATACCTGTATATGTCTTTCTTTCAAACAGGACATTTTGATATAATCAGTTTGAAGTAACCATTTTGATGTATGCATATTATAAAAGTATTTTTAAGAATTTAAGTAATTACACAATGAGACTGACTTTTATCCATCCCGAACCTACCCTGTGGTTTGCTTCCATCCAATTCCTGACCCCTGAAAATCCTTCACCTTGCTTCTAAACACTATTTCAAAATTATGTTTTGCTAGGCTCAGCAATGGGGTTAAAATGTCTGTTGTACATATTCCTTGGTTGTTTTAAAATCTTATTTTAAACTAAAAATTCATTTAACAACATTTATTCCATTCTACTTTAAAAGATTCTCAAGCATGGTTAATATGCATTAATTGTTTTGTCTCCCAGATAATTTAGTACTTTGGTACACAAAATGTTGTTTGCAGACCAACAACATTGGCATCACCTGGGAGCTTGGACCATTGCAGAATCTTGGGCCCCACTTAAGACCTATTGAACCAGAATTTGCATTTTAACAAGATTCCCAAGTTATTCATTTGCACAGAGTACTGGTGTAGTGTTTTTTACCTTTCTGGTTTTGTTTTATCCCAGATAGTTGTCACACTAAGGTATTTGGTGAGTGAATAAAAAGCTTCCAGGTCAAGTATGAAATGTACTACCAGTATAGACAATGTTATGTAAGATTATTAGCTCATTTGCTAGGTAAAGTAGTTCTGCAAACTCTTAACCCATCAGTTGTCAAATTTTCTGAATATATTTCATAAATATTACAATAAATGTCAAGATGTCCCCAATGTAGTGATTTCAGCATAAGGTGTGTTTAATGAAGGTTTTTGACACTGGTTTTTGAGTTTTAAGAGACAGAAACCTAGTTTAAACTGTCTTTGGAAAAAAGGGGTTATTGTCTTTAGTAATCAAATCACAGGAAATGCTGGGCTAGACCTAGATCTCCAGGATAATTATGATTTGTCACTCATTACAACTCACCTTGGCAATTTTTTTAATGATTTAGAGTCATTTTCCCCAAGATTTTTTCTTATGATGGGACACATGGTCTCGCTCAGCCCTAGAGCCTCATCCTTCCTCCACTAGAGATGCATGCAGACTAGGTCTGTCACATATCAAGTTTAAGAATCCAGGGGAAGCATCCTGACATTATCAGCTCATTTTGGGTCAGATGGCCATCTCTGGACCAATAAATTCTGGTCAAAGTGTTAAATAAGACATTTTGCTGAGGAAGCGAAAGAGTACTTTTCATGATAGGCAAAACAAAACATTTCCAAACATGCCTATAAACTTCCGTCCCATAGATAGGGTAGTTAAAATTTTCCTTACACGGTTCTTTTACTCCAGTCAATGTCTGGGCCTACCAAAAGAATTTTATGTTTTGCTGATCTGTCTTGGTGGCACCTTATGCCCTCTACCAGTTTCTTGTACTCTGAATGATTTTATTCTAGGGTTGTATTGATGAATAAAAACAGGGTTGTAGTTCTCCAAGCTATTTTCTCCCATGTAGCATCATGTTGTGGGGCAAGCTTGATCCCTACCAAAGAGAATTCTATAGGAATCCTGGACCCAGAGACATAAACTCTTTTTCATGCCTAGTCTAAGGTATGCCCCAGGATGATGAAAAGAATTGTCTATTTTTTTTTTTTAAAGATTTTATTTATTTGATAGAGAGAAACACAGCCAGAGAGGGAACACAAGCAGGGGGAGTGAGAGAGGGAGAAGCAGGCTTCCTGTCAAACAGGCAGCCCGATGTGGAGCTCGATCCCGGGTCTCCAGATCATGACCTGAGCCAAAAGCAGTTGCTTAACCAACTGAGCCACCCAGGCGCTCCAAGAATTGTCTGTTTCTTTTAGAGGAGTGGTTGCCTTCACCTACAAGTGTGGTCTGGTCTCTATTACTCAGACAAGAAAATAAAAAAAAAAACTGAGCAGTATATTTCTAAAAGTTTGTTATTTAGTTATAAATGATTCAATATCAGGGCACCTGGGTGGCTCAGTGGGTAAGCATCTGCCTTCACTTCAGGTCATGATCCCAGGGTCCTGGGATTGAGCCCTGCATTGGGCTTCCTGCTCTGCGGGGTGTCTGCTTCTTCCTCTCTCACTCCCCTACTTGTGTTCCCTCTCTCACTGTGTCTCTCACTGTCAAATAAATGAATAGAATATTTTAAAAAATAAATGATATTACTATGATACGTGGGAGGCATTAATATATATGTAGGAGTTTTTTTTCTTCTTTTAGAAGGACACTGTGAGACTAAGGATTAATCCAGTTTATGCTATATCAACAGCATACCTCTGAATTCTCCATACCGGCAATCATGTTTATGGTGACATCACAGATTTCTTCATGATTCTCTTAAAATAAAGGTTGTCTTACTTTTAGGAACACTAAAAGTTCCTAGTGCTTCTAAAACAAGCAAAATCAAAAAGTTTTTCTTCAACAGACACCTCTGTGAAATTAGTAATAATATTTTGTCTAGTTAATATAGATAAAGTGTGTAGTTTTTTAAAGTTCTATATGTGTGAATAGGGGTGCCTGGGTGGCTCAGTTGGTTAAGCGACTGCCTTCGGCTCAGGTCATGATCCTGGAGACCCAGGATCGAGCCCTGCATCAGGCTCCCTGCTCCGTGGGAAGCCTGCTTCTCCCTCTCTCACTCCCTCTGTTTGTGTTCCCTCTCTAGCTGTGTTTCTCTCTCTCAAATAAATAAATAAAACCTTAAAAAAAATAAAGTTCTATGTGTGTGAATAGAGTTAGAATTAGGTGTGGTTGTTATCTATCAGACAAGAGTTTTATTAGTGAAGTTTTGTTAGGTAAGATCCTACTGTGATATATTTTCTAATATAGGGTTAAGGTGCTATTCATTCATTTATTCATTTAACTAATTATTGCATGCTTTCAATCATTTCTTCATTCAGAAAAATTTATTGAATTCTTATTATGCATTCAGCACCAAAATAGACCTTGGGAAAACAACAGGGAACAAGACAGACTTAGTCCATATTGTTACGGAACTAGACTCTAGTGGAATCTTTTGAATGAATCCCCAAATCAGTATCTTTTTTCACTTGTTTCAAAAAACAAAAACAAAAACTCCCATGCCCTTATGAAGAGAGCCACATTGTTGCTATCCCTGATGTCCTCACCTGACTCTGGAAATTATAGTTCACCTCAATGATTCATTCATTCATTTAGCTGAATGGTATTCTTTGCTTCCTGTCTCCAGCAGATCTATGTCTACCAGACAACAGGAATTCAAATTTCATGGTGAGAGAACTGATACTATGATACACTTTAAAAATATTTGTATTCTTCTTATGTAATCAGGGATTTTAATAGAGGAAAAAACCCTCATTTATTCCTGATCAAACCACTAAGCTCTCTTCCCAGTGACTTTTCCATTACCCTTTCTGATAAAAAAGATTTGTTGCTTCTTTCCCACATCTTTTTGCAAATAATTTGTTTGAAGCTTTATTATTACACTGTTGCATTTGACTAGAATGAGTCCAATTACTTCATTACTTTACTAACTTACTGCTCACAGGAAAGGAAGCAAAACAAAACCCAGAAAACAAAAAAGCCACAAATGGGATATGGTGAAATGCTTTGAAAAGACAAGGTATTTATTTTCACTTTGTTGGTCTAGTTTGCAAGGTAAATAATAACTGATTTCTTTTGTTGAGCCTACTTCTCCCTCCAGTTCCTGCCTTTTCCAGTCTTCAGGAATATGACTTACTGTCTATACTCCAATTTTTCTCACCTATGGTTTCTGAAATTGCTTCCTATCGCTCCATGAATGGCTCTTGTGAAAGTCCCCAATAACTTTCTCGTTGCTAAATACAAGTGAAATTCTCAGTCCTCATCTGTAATGGAAATGCTGTGGTACTTTTTCTGGATGAAACCCTTGGGAGCATCCCTGACTTCTCTTTTTCTTTTTCATCCATATTCCATTCTTCAGCAAATACTGTTTGCTCTACCTTCAGAAACACATCCAGAACCCCACCATTTTTCATCTGGTTCCAGCTATTATTATCTTCTGCAAAAACTTCTTACCTGGCTTCTCTGCTTCCTCCCCTACTTATCTTCTATTCTTTGCACTTGTTCTTTTTGTCTGGAAAGCTGATTTGCCCAAATAGCTTCATGGTCCAGTATCTCACTTCCGTCAGGTCTTTATTCAAATGTCACCTTCTCAATGATGTCTTCTCTGGATACCAGTAATCAACATTGGAAATCCAGTCACTCATTCTCCTTACCAGCTTTCCATTTCTTTCATTGCATTTATCATCTCACATACTATATGTTTTCCTCATAATCCAGTTATTCTTTGTCTTCCTCTTTCTCCTCCCATCAACCAGCATTTTTGAATGTTTTATTTCCCTGCTGTATCCCCAGTTCATAGGGCATTGAATATTAAGACTCTGGCTCATGAAAGTACCCAGTTATTTGTGGAAAAGGAATAAATTTTATTGTTAACTAGGATAATTTTTCCATTGGGTCACCGATTGTCTGAAAAGCCTTGTTTTCTTTTCTTTTTTTTTTTTTTAAAGATTTTATTTATTTATTTATTTGACAGAGAGAAACACAGTGAGAGAGGGAACACAAGGGGGAGTGAGAGAGGGAGAAGCAGGCTTCCCGCCGAGCAGGGAGCCCGATGTGGGACTCAATCCCGGGTCTCCGGGATCATGACCTGAGCCGAAGGCAGTCGCTTAACCAACTGAGCCACCCAGGTGCCCCAAAAGCCTTGTTTTCTATAGTCATAGTTTACTGAGAGAATATTCTGCTTTCGTATTCAACTGTAATTTTAAAATAAAAGCTATTTATTAAAGGTATTAATGAGTATTAATTCTACAATCACTCTTTATTGGTTTGTGTGATTTTAACTTACTTGGCTTTGAAGAGTTCAAGGTTAATTTTTTTAAAAGATTTTATTTATTTATTATTTGAGAGAGAGAGTGATAGGGCACAAGCAGGTGGAGTAGCAGAGGGAGAAGGAGAAGCAGACTCCCTACTGAGCAGGGAACCTGATAGTGGGGCTCAATCCTAGGAACCTGAGATCATGATCTGAGCCAAAGGCAGATGTTTAACTGACTCATCCATCCAGGTGCCCCCAACGTTCATTTTTAGATCATTTTTTTTTATTTGAGTATAGTTCACACACAATGTTACATTAGTTTCAACTGTACAATTTAGGGATTTGACAAATTTATAGATTATGCTGTGTTCACTACAAGTATAGCTACCATCTGTCCCATTATAGATCTTTCGTTTTATTAATGTGGGCGTTGTTCTGGAGTTGCACAGTGCACATCAAGCTTCTGATGTTATAAACAAATTTGGCAGGCATCAAAGTGAGTAGAACACTGACATCTTGGGGTATGATAATTTCTCGTTTGTTAAACCAGTTTCTCCTCAGCTTTTCCTTTTTATTCTCAATGTCTCGTGTTGAATAGTGCAGTATTATTATTATTATTATATTTATTTGGAGGTTAAGCATCCCTGTCTTTCTGATTGCCTTTTCCTCAGGATTGAAAAACATCATGTGTTTCCTGAGGAAGTTCTGGAATCCTTACTCTTTCTAAACTAGAAAGGAAATATTAATAAAAGGAGGACTTTTGGACAATTTAAGTAAATGAGGACTTTAAAGTTAAAAAGTAGGTTACTAGATTAGCACATAGAACTCTGCATTTGTGGCACACAGGGCCGCCAGACAGATGCCAAAGGAGAAGAATTTTTCAAAACCCAGTTTGGTTACAATTTTTTTTTTCCTGGAACTAAGCTGCTCATGGGTCCCAGTAGCTCTTAAGCAGGAGTCAAAATTATACATGGATGTAGAAATCATTAATACCTTTTTCTTTATATGTGGGTGGTATTTGTGTGTCAGTAAAGAAATATTTTGGTATGTAGGTAGCTCCATAGGGCTTTCTAGGATAATGTAATTTTGTAGGGGCACTGAAATGGACAAATAAAACACCATCACAGACATATAAACATAAAAACAA
Source organism: Spilogale gracilis (assembly GCA_004023965.1). Classification (NCBI taxonomy): domain Eukaryota; kingdom Metazoa; phylum Chordata; class Mammalia; order Carnivora; family Mephitidae; genus Spilogale; species Spilogale gracilis. Next base: position 58,338 of record PITA01010745.1, on the reverse strand, counting down.
TAATTTTAAGAATAGTTTGAATATAAAGACACTTCTGAAGGGCTGGTAAATGGTTTGTTTTATTGGGAAAAAAAGTTTCAAGAGTTATAGAATGGGACTCAGCAATAGTTTGAAACAAATATTTAGGATAATGAGTGGTTCAGAAAAACATCCAGAAGACTTTTTAGATGTTGGTATTTACTCAACCATCCATTCATTGAATTTTTCTAACTCCATATAATCTTTTAAAGAAAGATAATCCATACTCAGACTTTTTCCTGGCCCCAAACCCATATTTCCAACTCTTTTCTTATCATTTGCTTTTAGACAGCCCCCAACCACCTCAAACTCAATGGAATAATGATACTAGCCATTATTTGGGAAATGACCGTTTACTTGCCAGTATCATAAATGCATCATATGTGTTAGCAGATTTAATCTTCAGAACAATTCTGAGTTGGTTCTTTTATTACCTTATCTTTTATTACCTTATTACCTTAGATGAGGAAACTGAGACTTTAGGAATTTAAGAACCTCTCCCAAGGTCACGTAGATATTAAACGACAGTCTTGTGTACAAAGCCTATGTTCTTTTTTTTTTTTTTTTTTTTTTTTTTTTTTTTTTTTTTTTTTTTTTTTTTTTTTTTTTTTTTTTTTTTTTTTAAAGATTTTATTTATTTGACAGAGAGAAACACAGCCAGAGAGGGAACACAAGCAGGGGGAGTGAGAGAGGAAGCAGGCTTCCCGCCGAGCAGGGAGCCCGATGTGGGACTCGATCCCGGGTCTCCAGGATCATGACCTGAGCCGAAGGCAGTCGCCCAACCAACTGAGCCACCCAGGCGCCCCTAAAGCCTATGTTCTTAACCATCGTTACTAGTTTCAAAATAGAGGTCCTTAGGCGTTCTCTCAAACTACTCCTTTTACTGTTTTCCATGTTACTGAATTTTATCACAATGTATCTAGCCAGATTCCTAGACCTGTTTCTCTTCTTCATTCCCTGCATCTGAATAGTCATATCTATTTCTTCCTTTTGCATAGCTCTTGGAACTATTTCCTTTTATCTATCATTACTGCAGTCATCATAGTTTAGGTTCTTATCTCTTATCAGCTTACTAACTGGTCTTTTTGCCACCGGTATTTCCCCAACATCTTCCATGTTATAGCTTAAGTTTTTTTTCTAACTGGTTGTATTGTCACATCTGTTTTCTGCTTAGGATCCTTGGATAACTTCCTATCATCTGTGGTATAAAGTCTAATCTGTTGTGCATGGCAGACAAGACCATTTGTAATCCTCTCTTTGTCTTCACATACATCCTTTCCTGACTCTTCCTTTAATACATTCCATGTTTCAGCCATATAGGACTTCTTAGAGTTCTTGGACATAATACTATTTCTCCTACCTGGAATACCTTTACTCTGTTCTCCCTTAGGGCCCATTTCATACCTTTAATATAGTGGTTATCTTATGCTAAATGAATGTTTGTCTTTCCTCATTTCCAAGTGCATTGTAAGCTTTCTGAGAATTTGACTTATGCTTTCTCTATCTTTATATTCTTTATATCTTACTTATCTTTATATAGTCTTATTTACTTCACACATAATGTATTTTATAATTTATTGTAGCACATAATGTACCTACTGGCTCATAAGCTCTGAATCAATCAACAGATGGATGGATGGTTGAATACACAAGTAAACACCATATCAGTAGATTTATATTTGGTTTTGCAAGTGAGGGAACACTCTTTAAAGACTGAGTAGTGGAGAAAAGTAGGAGAGATGGCTGTATGATTAGATAGGTTAACACAGTGGCATAGAGTTGGAAGAGTCTCCTTTTTGAGGTTTGGAGATCTCTGGGCACATGGCATATTTAGAAACCCCAGAAATTTTTTTTTAATGATAACATGCAAAATGGTTTAGATTTTGAGACTTGGAGTGTTGACTGATTTGCTTACGCTTTTTCAACCAGGCTTGAATTTGAGTCAGAGTCTTCAGTTTTACCTATTTTTGTATTCTGCAGGTGTAGAATATACTGTGTTTAGTCCAAATCTCTTATTTGATCAATAAAGAAAGTAACGAAAGTACTAGGGCAGTCATCTGTCCCTGGTTGCAGAGCTACTCAGGGACAGAGATTTCCAGTCTCATGCTTTCTCTACTGTAAGAAGCAGTGTTGTGTAGTGGTCAAGAAACTCAGTAAATGAGCCTTCCTGGACTTAAATCTCAGCCCTGCCATTTACCAGCTCTGTGTTTGGAAAAATTCGGTAATCTTATCTGTAATATGGGGAAGAGTATCCACATCATAGATTAATGTGAAGGTTAGATATTATAGTAAAGCTGTTAGAAAGTAGTTGTCACAGTCATATGTAGATAGATTCATCATTTTTTGATAAAAAGGGCAATAATAATGCTTTCTCTTCCACTCTGGTCTCACTGAGTTTACATTATAGGATCTATCATGCTGTATTGTCCATGCCCATAACCCCTCTAGAACCTGTGAGCTTTTAAAGGGTAGAGATCTGGGGTGTCTGGATGGCTCAGTGGGGTAAGCGTCCAATTCTTGATCTCAGGATCACGAGATCCAGCCCTGTGTCAGGCTCCATGCTCAGGGCTGAGTTTGCTTTTCTCTCTCCGTCTCTCTCTCTGCCTCTCTCCTGCCATGCTTTCTCTATCTCTCTCTCTAAAAAATAACATAAAGCATCGAAATCTTGCTGTAGTCAAGGACTAGCATAGTGTCTGGCATGCAAGAGATATTTGATACATCTATATTTAAAGAACAAATGAACTTTTTTTATCTTAGAAAATAACAATTAGATAAATATTTCACTGTTTTGTTTTGTTTTGTTTTGTTTTTTGTTTTTTTAAGATTTTATTTATTTGACAGAGAGAAACACAGCCAGAGAGGGAACACAAGCAGGGGGAGTGAGAGAGGGAGAAGCAGGCTTCCTGCTGAGCAGGGAGCCCGATGTGGGACTCGATCCTGAGTCTCCAGGATCATGCCCTGAGCCAAAGGCAGTCGCTTAACCAACTGAGCCACCCGGGCGCCCCAATATTTCACTGTTTTTGACACTAAAGTAGAATTCATGGAAAAATTTTGAATTATCATGTTGATAGAAAAGTTAGTGGAAAGCTTGGAGAAAAGTGTATTATTTGGCCAAAGAAACACTTAAAGTATCTGGTTAGGGCCATCCCCACTGTAGCACATCTTATCCTGATGTAATAGTTCCCACTTAAGTTGTTTTTTTGTCAAGACAGGGATCACATGCTTTCTACTCAGTCTTTTCTGAATAAACATGAAGAAGCCTAATATGAAGCAGGATTTTTATGCGTCATTGGTGACAAAATACTTCATTTTTAGCTTGACCAGTTTCATTCTTTCAAAAATTTCTCACCATAGTACCAACTTTGAGTTTGGATCTGGTGGTCTTTTTTTTTTTTTTTTTTTTAAATTTTATGTATTTGACAGAGAGAAATACAGCAGAGAGGGATCACAAGCAGAGGGAGTGAGAGAGGGAGAAGCAGGCTTCCCACGGAGCAGGGAGCCCGATGTGGGGCTCGATCCGGGGTCTGCGGGATCATGACCTGAGCCGAAGGCAGTCGCTTAACCAACTGAGCCACTCAGGCACCCCTGGTGGTCTTTTTTTAAAATTTTAATATAGTTACAAAAATTTTATTATGTGCAATTAGCCAACATATAGTACATCATTAATTTTTGATGTGTTCAACAATTCATTAGTTGTGTATGACATGGATCTAGTGGTCTTTTTGTTCAGGGAAAAACATTTCATCTGGCCACCTGAACTAATTAGAGACCAGTTATAGCATGATATGAAAGGTAAGTGCTTTGGATGGGGCACCTGGGTGGCTCAGTGGTTAAGCCGGGAGTCCCAGCATCCAGACCCGCATCTGGCTGCCTGCTCTGCGGGAAGCCTGCTTCTCCCTCTCTCACTCCCGAAGCTTGTGTTCCCTCTCTGACTGTGTTTCTCTCTGTCAAATAAATAAAATGTTTTTTAAGAAAGTAAGTGCTTTGGAGACAGCCTGGGTTGAATTTTTCTTTAAAAAAAAAAACATTTTATGTATTTATGTATGTATGTATTTATTTATTTATAGCATGAGAGTGGGGAGGGGTAAAGGAAGAGGGAGAGAAAGAGAATCTTAAATAGAATCTGTACAGAGTGTGGAGGCCCATGAGGGGCTCAATTCCATGATGGGAGACCATGACTTGGGCCAAAACCGAGTCAGACACTCAACTGACTAACCCACCCAGATACACCACCTGGGTTGCATTTCTGGCTCTGCTTTTTGTCACTGTGTGGTTTTCTGTGTATTATGTAAGGCCACTCAGCTTCAGCTTTCAACTTTCCCATAGGTAAAGAGTTTAAGGCATGCATCTCAGGGTTAATAGGAAGAGTAAATTAAATAATTATATAAAATACTTGGCACAGTATCTGACAATGCTAAGTAAATAGTAGGTGTTTTTTTTTAAGTTTTTATTTTAATTCCAGTTAGTTAACACACAGTATATTATTAGATTCAGGTGTACACTTGATGTTAGCCAAAAAGCCAAGAACTGATAGATTCAGGGGTACAATATAGTACAATATAATACAATAGTAGGTGTTTCACTAATGATGGATGTCCCCATTCACCAATTTGTTTAAGATATATCCTAATATGCTACTATATATTGTCTACTAAATAATTATAGATATTTAAACCAACCATTTTTAAGAAAAGGGCTGTAGTCGGAGTAACAAAGTATGGGTAGATCATGTCAGACCATTTGTATCAGAATCTCTTGTTAAATATACAAGCTCTTTGTTCTCAACTCAATTTATTGGATAAGAATCTTTGGAGATGGGACCTAGGAATGAAATAATTTCCCACAGAAGCTTACTTTGATGTGAATTGCCCGTGGATAAACTTTAAGAAATATTTATCTATAAGGTATGTGTTTTCTTGAGAATTGTTAACTGATTTAAGTATTTCATTTAAACCAACATGGATGATGCAAGAAATGGAAACTTTCTTACTTAATTTGTTAGTATCTGAAATTATAGGATCTGCATTTTGGGCAGTATTTCAAGGTCATCAGAAATGCATTAATTCTTTTTTAAAAATTTATTTTAATTCCAGTATAGTGACCATACAGTATTATATTCATTTCAGATGTACAAGATAGAGGTTCATCACTTCTATGCAATACTCATTGCTCATCACAAGTGCACTCCTTAATCCCTGGCACCTATTTCACCCATCCCCCCCCCCCCATTTCCGAACCTCTAGTAATCCCATCAGTTTGTTCTCTTTTAGTTAAAGAGTCTGTTTCTTGGTTTGCCTGTCTCTTTCTTTTTTCCCTGTGCTTGTTTGTTTTGCTTCTTAAATTCCACATTTGAGTGAAATCATATGGTATTTGTCTTTCTCTGACTGACTTATTTCACTTAGCATTATACTCTCTAGCTCCATTCATGTTGTTGCGGATGGAAAGATTTCATTCCTTTTTATAGCTGAATAATATTACATTGTCTATATGTACCACATCTTCTTTATCCATTCATCTATCAATGGGCACTTGGGCTGCTTCCATAATTTGGTGTTCTTTCTATTCCTTTCACATGTCTGTCACACTGTCTTTGGAATGTCTCGTTATTTGTCTCTCTTCCAGACTATGAGCTCCTTGGAGGGGAAATTCTGGATTTTCAGTTTCTAGCACAACATTGGGCCCATAGGAGGTATTTGGTAAATGTCTTTTAAATGAATAAATCAATTTTTATGTATCTCTCTTGATTTATAATTGTGTTCTTGAGAGGAGGCATTGAATTCAAACAAATAATTAATTTTCTCACCAGAATTTTTAGTTGTTCAGTTTTACCCTACTATATTAATGTTGAAGATAATATTTTTTATCTTCTTAAAAAAACTTTTATTTTTTGAGAGAGAGTGCAGAGGGAGAGGGAGAAGCCAACTTCCTGCTGAGCAGATAGCCTGATGCAGGGCTTGATCCCAGGATCTTGAGGTCATGACCTGAGTTGAAGGTAGATGCCTAACCGACGAGTCACCTAGGCACCCTGATAATATATTTTAACTTTCCCCCTACATTTACTTAATTGCCTTATATTTCTTAATTTAGTTATTGGCATTTAATATCTCAGAAATGCAATAGGAAAGCCAGTTTTGGGACACATGGATGGCTCACTTAACATGGGCTAAGTGTTTGATTCTTTATCTCAGCTCAGGTCTTGATCTTAGGGTGGTGAGTTTGGGCTGTGTTCTGGGCATGGAGCCTACTTAAAAAAAAAAAAGTTCAGAAGAGTTCAGAAGCCTGAACTCAAAGATCACACAGTTTCTGAATAATAACATTGTAAAGGAAGATGAGGTACTAGGCTATCCATAGCAAAAGATTCTCTGGAATGGAGGAGGGGAAGAATTGGAAAGGAACTAGAGCTTCAGTTACCAGTATATACCCTTGAGAAAGAACTGTGTGTTCTTTGTCCATTATTTGGGCTCCAGTTTGGGGTTGAGGGAGAGAGAAAATGATAGGCAATTCAGATAATTACATTTAATATTAAATATCAATTATGCTTCAATAAAAATTAATTAAACAAACAAATAAACAATTGAGTGCCTACCATGTACTAGCAGTTATACAGGAGGAAAAAAACATGAACCCTGCCCTCAGGGAGGTCATAGTTTAGAAGAGAAGAAATATAATATCATTTGACAAGTGCTTAAGCAAAAATATGTACCAAAAAACAGGTAGACCAGAAGACAAAAACAATTAATTTCTAATAGCATTTTTCTCCCCTTTATGATAGAGATCTAAAATCTTTAGGGTATTTCTTTTTGTGGAAAAAAAATCTATCTAATTTTCCTTTACTTGTGTAAGCTAGAAGTATATGCATGCCTCAACCTACTACATCTTCAATTATCTGCCTTTAAGCCCAATGATCACTGTCTTTGTCAACTGGTCCTGAATGTATTTCTACTCTTAACCTGAAAATAATCAACATCACATTTATTACAGAGTGAAACTGATAGCTAAATAATCCTTAACTTGTCCTTTTTCTATACCATGTTTTGAAGAATTACAACAAAATAATCATTATTCATGTGTCCCATGTTTCAGGCATACAATATAATTATTCAATATTTGTGTACATTGTGAAATGATCACCACAATAAACCTGGTTACCAATTGACACTAACCAAAGTTACAACTTTTTTTCTTGTGGTGGGAAGTTTTAAGGATTACTTCTTTCAAATTTGCAATATTGTATTATTAACTATAGTCATCATGCTGTGCATTACATCCCCATGGCTTATTTATCTTATACTTGGTCCCCTTCACCCATTTCACTGTCGCGCTCCTGCAAATTTATTGAATTGAGTTCAGTTGGGTTAAGGTGCTATTTCTACTACTCAGTCTACAGAGTAGGTCTTTTTTGGGTATTCCTGTGTGGGTAAATTGGAGCAAAGAGTGATAATCAAGTCTTTGTTTCAATTTTCAGGATTGGAAAAACCAGTCATGAGCTAAGAGAAGTGAGACTTCGGGGATCTCTTAAATCTGGACATTTGCTCAACATTGGAGTGGGCTTCCTAAATATTTATATCATATATTCCTTTTTGATTATTTATATCATATATTCCTTTTTGATTCCATGCTAGAATCATGCCTATCATGTTGGTGGCCAAGAACATCTGTTAAAAGGAGTAAGATTTACCACTTTTCCACTCTAATGTTATACAATGAGGTTCTTGATGGTCTAATGTTATACAATGAGGTTCTTGATGGTATGCTACATTTGGGAGTGGGCATTCTTACCATTCCTAAATGGTCATATGTCATCATTTTTTAAGTCATCATGAAAGAACATACTGGGTATTTCTTGAATTTTTCAAGTTCAGTTAAACATTTACTTTTAGATTGGTAAATCTATTAAATCTACATAAGATTATTTATGTTGTTCAGAACATTTGTATATATCCCAAAGGATAGAAGTACCAAGGAGATAACACTTAAGTAAATGATATGAACTGTGCTCTGACACATTGATGTATGTGAAAAATAGTCATTTAAAAATACTAATCTTGAGTTAATACTATTATCAACAACACAGTATTAATGTTCAGAATGTATTTTTGATCTTGTTGCCCCCCTTAAGTTCTGCTCTTTTATACTAAAAAGGGCCAAAGCAAAGGACTTTCTGCTTTAAGCCAGAACCCAATACAACCAGGATGGACAAGTGTTTTCTTGAAGTGCTAGTGTTGGCAGTAACGTTTAGAATCTAGTGTCTTCTTCAAATACAATTAGATGTATCAAATAGAATATTAGATGGCCTCTTCTCTAAGATAAACACTATATTAATGTGCATATCTTAACCCCCAGGGTTTAAAATAGCAAAAGGAGGTAGGAACTGAAAGGACATTGGCTCCATGCTGACTTGCATACTTGGGGGGGATTAGCAAAATTTGAGGTCAGCAAGAGTCCCAGGATGCTGGACAGAACAAGGAAGGAAGCACACCATGGTGGCTGTGTTCCTTTTCTACTGGCCACTACATAGGCATCTGGAAAGGAAGGTGGCTCTTCTGTTTAGTGCTTTCTGTAATTCCCCTTTGCATGTGGCCGAATGCGACTTTTATTTCATTTTTCAGAGAGGAAAATTCCACATTAATGTTGCTCAGCATGACAGGAAATAGCCTCGGTAGCACAGAGACTCACACATAGTAGGACTGATTGAATGAAAATTGGACTCTTATCTCATCCCAGTAAAATGTCTGGAACATTCAGTTCCTTGGACACATTAGTCTTTATAGTACTTAATGTTATGTTTGAAATTATGGCTGTCAAATTGTGCTAATAAAATCTCACTGGGTTTCAAAGTAAAACAAACTAAAGAGGAACTCATTTTTAATCTAAGATACAAGGAAACTTAACTGTAGAGGAAAGAGTGCTGGACTTGGAGAAATGTAAAATTTACCTGGGAATATTTTTCAAAAAAGTATATCCCCAGCTACTTCCTTTCTTAGCCTGGGCAGTATGTAGCTGAGGAAAAAAAAAAAGCTGCTCATACAAGTTGGATTTTTCTCTTCCCTAACCTCTGTTCTTTTTGCTTCTGAGTTTGAAAATGAATGGAGAAGTTATTTCCTAGGGCCTAGCTGTAAAATGCTGTAGTTTTATTAGTAAAAATTCTACTCCCTAGTGATGCTTTTCTTCTCAGAAGTTATCTCTTCTATACTTACCTTCTTCATTGGGACTTGTTTATTGTGTGGAAATATTTTCTCAGGATATGGGCCTTATTTCTAAAGTCTTTAGAGTGTAACGAGTAATGGATTAAATGAGGATCACTTTCTTTCCCCACTTTTCTTTTTGCTAAGTTAGCATTCAGTATCTTGGATCAGAGAACTGTAGAGATATGGGCTTGCTTGATTTGTAGAAGTAGAAGTTCTACTGCTGAAACTCTGGCTAAGTCCTGTTACATTGATAGAAATAGTAGCTCGAGCATACAGTGAACACTGAGGAAATAGTTGTTTCAGCAAAGTACCTACATGGTTTAATAATACACACTGTAGGAAAATATTGATTAAAAGTAATTTAAAATAGTATCTTATTTTTATTTTGGCTCTTGGAATAAAAAGTCAGACTTTTTCCTAGTTATAATTGAATTATTTTTGATCAAATATAAACTGGATGACTTAGGGTTTCCTGAGATAGAAATAATCTTTCTAGAGAGGTTTCACTTTTCTTCTAATAAGTTCTTTGTGATAATCTACTATGGTTATATGAATGGAAAGAGAGCTTTTATTATCCGTCCCTGGTAAAAAGTCAAGTTGGGCCCCAAATTAGCAAATGCCCAATCAACACATTGTTATTTAAGTCCTTGAAATAATCTCTATGTGTTGTGCACAAAGTTGTTACTCAAATATATTAATCATGATGGTTTATAAAAAATGTTTTATCAAAATTATCATTTATTATAAAGAATTACATTGAGAAGGTAAATGGATGAAAGTTACTAATTCCACCTATGAGAAATGTTGTGGAAAATTTTGGTGTTATGCTGAAAATAATTTAATATTCACTCCTGCTGGTGAATGCTTTTTAAATGTGGTGAAAATCTTATTTCAGATAAGCTAGCTGAATAATTTTTAGTCATACTTTTTAACCCCTCTTCATTTGTAACTTCTATACTCTATACTCAGTCTGGGATTCAGTGATTCATAGGCTTTATTACTTAACATACTCTGGATCTCTAATCAATTCTAGGAAATAATGTGGTCACTCAGCAGCCATTAACTTCTTTTCCCTACAGAAGAGCTCCTCTGGCTCATTTTCTCCCATGAATTAGAGAATCCACCATGCACTATGGTGATGAAATGTCTCCCTTTAAGGCAGAAGGGTAAATGCTTATTAGACTACTCTTGACAGATACATTGTCTTTTCAAATGCTTTAGTATCTTGATAACTGTTACCATCAGAATACTTTCTTTCCTTATTATTTTTTGTTGGGAAATCAGAGAAAAATATATTTTATTTGTGATAGTGTGTGACTTACCCAAGTTTCTCATAATTAAAATATTGAAAGTATCTGTCTGCCCAGTTCTTACTGAGTCAACAATGACTTAAATGGTTTTGTTAATGCATAGTTCAGTCTCACTAAGGCATATCAATTTTGATGCCATCTTATCTGTTTTTAAAAACCCCATCTACTCAGAACAGGAGATCTAGTACACAGTATTAGCATCCCCTTTGAATTATCTCTCCTATGGGGTTCTGGGAATGAAGTGAGGTGCCTTAAAGTGTTAAAATCTGGCTGAGCTGGTTGGAGTCCACCTTCGACGAGTCTGTGTAAGAAGTTTGCATCTTAGGTGAGATTCTTAATGTCCATTAGACTTGCAGTCTCTCACGCTGTATTTTATACCAGTAGCCAGGTGTGGGCAGTGACACAGGACTTGGGAGATCTCTCTTACCGGCCCAGGGATCCAAGGCATTCAGTGCAAAACCTGGCCATCCGCCCGAGTGAGTAGGAGCCATGTGACTCTGGTGAGTTGGAGTGTGCAATTGCCTCCTGCTTCAGAGCTACCTGATCCGAATACTAAGCAGAGCGAGTGCCGGGCTGAGTGTAGGACACTGAAGACACCGCAGAGAAAGGTGCTTATTCCAGAGGCATTACAAAACATGGAGATTAAAGACCAGGGAGCTCAAATGGAGCCGCTGCTGCCTACGGTAAGAGACAACCTGCTGTCACAGATTAACCGCGTTTGCTGCAAAACCTGTTAGGCAAGCGGTCGGCTGGCTAGATGCAGTGATCTTACTTTTGGGGTGGTGGATAGCTCCCACGACATATGGACAGGGGTCTCCTCCCATCTCGGGTGACTGAAATGCATAACGCAAAGCACATGATTTTTTTTTTCCCCTCTTCTCAATATGGATGCACTATGGTGATGAAATGTCTCATGTTTGCTGCTGTTTGAAGAGATGGCTAGGTTTTAGCAGCAGGGGCAGCTGTGTGTCTCTCTTCCTGCCTGTTTCTGCCTATCTCTGTTTCTCAGGCTGTGCAGTGGTAGCTGAGACCCTGCAAAGAAACCCCCCCCCCCTTTTTTTATCATATTCCATTCATGATAAATTTTCTCTCTATGCCCGATTCCCTCTGGCAGTGAGGTAAGGGAATCTGCTGCTGTTGCAGCTCTAGAGATTTAGTCTGCAGAAACCAGGGGAAAGGAGAACAGGAGGATTTGAATGTGTGTGTGTGTGTGTGTGTGTGTGTGTGTGTGTGTGTGTGTATTCTGTCTCTTAAAAGGAAATGTGTCATGGTTCACATACAAAGAAGGTATGCGCTTAGGGGAACAAACAGACAACTCAGCTTTGAATATCTGAAAGATTCCTGAATTGTCATTTAAAAAAGCCTGTTTATTTCTGGGTCTTAAGACACCTCTCCAGATCTTATTCTTGGATAAGTGGTTAGTTTGCCTATCCTCTCCACAATCTCTCTGGCTGGCTCACAGACTTTGTAGCTCTTCAGGCAACATCTTTCTCAGTCTGGAGCAGCTGATGTTGCTGTGTTCAAGGAAAAAAAAGAAAACAACAACAACAACAACAACAAAACAACAACAACAGTATTTTCTTGTTGCAGCAGAAATGCCAAAATGTAAGCTTCCAGCCATCTATCAGCACTATCACAGCTCAGAACAGCAGAAATTTCCTCCCTGCACCAAATCAGGAAGAGGGGCTGTTCTCAGCTCTGTTACTCAGGTTGGTGACCCACCTTGCAGACCAGGGACTGGCAGCAGGCTGTCCATTTCCAAGTCCATGCCTAGGCTTTGAACACATCTTTACATCAAATGGTACCTCAGGGGGAGTGGGCAAATTCTGGGCCACTGTATTTTTAGGGCCTTACCTCTCCTGCTGGGCTCAAAATCTGCAAAAGATGCCAGTTTGCATCCGGAATTGGCTGTAGCTACTGAGCATGCTCAGTTCTCCTCAGGACGCTAGATTTGGGCAGGACGCTAGATTTGGGCCGGGAGGGAGCAGGAGGATGGGAAGAATGCAGGCATCATCACTGTGAATGGAGCCTAAATAAAGAGCAGGGGCCGTGAGGGAAAAAAGGAAGCATTATTAATTAGGCTGCCTGTTTAAGAGCAGAGATATTTCTTTATGGATCAAAGTAGAGTTATTTTATAAAAATGAGAGTAAAAGGTTTGTCTATCCTCCCAAACTTGAATAGATATATAAATTAGGATTCTGTGAGTACTCAGAATAAAGGATGGCAAGAATATCAGAGAACTGTTGTTCCTTGGATAAAAGGAAGGAACTATACACAGGAATTGAGGGAAGGAGATGTAGGGAAAGTTAAGATATAGGGAAAAAACCTTTTTTTGGGGACAGGGTTTGGGAATTGTCCTACAAAAACAGATTGAAGTCAGTTTGATTGGCATATGAGTTGTCACTTGTAGGGAACACTTAAATGCTTTGGGAAGAAGTGAGGATTAATTGGAGGAATTTAGAAAGGGATAACATTACTGGGGTAGATAGGCAATCAGTGTGTGGCTTAAAGGGACATAGAAAATACAAGTGTAGCTAGAAAAGAAGGTTTATTTTTAATAAATTATTTAAATTTAATAATTATTAATAAATTATTTAAATTTAATAAAAATTTATGGAAATTTTTGAAGAGTCAAATATTACATTTTATGTGGATAATGGCAAGTACAGAATAGTTACATAGGTACATTGCTTAATGGCAAAAGAAAATCATGCTTGCAGTTTGTTATATGAAAAATAAACTTGAGAGGCCAAAAAGGATGCTGAATTACTGGCCTACTTTTATGTTTATATAGTATCTTCAGCTTTACCAATTGCTTTTATGCCTTTTTTTTGTTTGTTTTTTTTTTTAAGAAAACAATCATATTATGTAAAACAGATCTTATTATTTTAACTTTAAAAATGAGAAATTGAGGCATAAGGAGTTGGAATAACATGTCTAAAGTCACACAGTATTGAAGCCGGGACTAGAATATAGGTCTTCTAAAACTAGTTTAGAAAAAAAGCACTTTTTAAAAAATATTACATTATTAATCAGGCTTATCACAGATCCTGGACTGGAGTTTTTATACTTGGAAGAGAAAGAAAGAAATAGCTTTGGACTCTGTTTTAGAAAATTAATCAGATGACTTTGCAAATAATTATGTAAGAGGCAATATGACATAGTATTTAAAAACAGTCTAGTAGGTCTCATTAGTAAAGATAGAATTAACGTTTTGAAAGGATGAAACCAGGAATTAGGGTATTGCATAGAATTTCAGTTGTGATTGACATTCAGAGTTGAGTTTGCTTCTAGGAGTAATCTGGCAATCTTTAAATTATTAGACCATGGAAGAAACTTACAGGAGAATATTTTTATAACAAATATTTTTATCTCATGCCATTTAATTTTGGGTGATATTATAGTGGTTCCATGGTGGGTCCCTTCTAAAATTCTGCTGTCCTAAAAGGAACTTATTTTAAGTTGAAGTTGCTTATAAAACTGCCCTGAGGTATGGAACTAGAGTAAAGATCACTTTTTAAAGGTGATTTGTTGGTAGAGAGTAGGTGGTGGAATATAGTACCTTTTAAAATGCTAATTCTAGATTTCCAAATGGCCCAGTTTATTGCTTATTTGTGAAAAAAGTTATGAAAAACTTCTTTATTATTAAATTAGGGAAAGGGAAATGAGACTAAAATGTGAAAGTAACAAAAAGAAAACATAAGTTGGCTAAGTAATATTGGTATTTTTATTTTACTTAAATTGTAATTTAGGGGACGCCTGGGTGGCTCAGTTGGTTGAGCGACTGCCTTCGGCTCAGGTCATGATCCCAGAAACCCGGGATCGAGTCCCACATCGGGCTTCCTGCTCGGCGGGAGGCCTGCTTCTCCCTCTCTCACTCCCCCTGCTTGTGTTCCCTCTCTCGCTGTGTTTCTCTCTGTCAAATAAATAAAATCTTTAAAAAAAATTGTAATTTAGATTATACTAATTTAAAAAATATACTCTTATAGTAATACATAAGAAGCAAGATGCATTATAAGAAATCAATTCTCCTTTCCTCCTTTATAACTTGAATTATTACTCTACAATGGTGAGTGACTATAGAAATAAACGTATGTATAGGATGTTAAGGTTGCTAATGAGCAGTAGAGTCTAACATCTACAAGTATTAAATTTATGCTAAAAATATTGAGGTCAGATGAGGAAGTGAGAAAGTGAGATAGTTTTTGGTGGAGAATTAGAAAATATCTGGGCAAAGGTCTGGAACTCAAATAAAGTCAGTGAGCATATATTCATAATTTCAGGGTGTCATTTCTTTCTAGCCTTGGGATGATGGTTGCTTCAGTGTTCTAAACTGGGCATAGACAGACTACAGTGCATTGCAAGATGCTTTTAGTGAATGGGGAAGTGTGGGTGCCCCTCTCAACACTCCGTGTAGAGAAACTCCACCCTTCCATTTTCATACCTCATAGAATACATAACACTTGATCATTTGGCTTTCTGTGAGGATACCACTTTCAATCTGGATAGTAATATTAGTTAAGCTTCATTTATTTTTAGATAAAATAAATATAAATTAAAGTTCTAATATATTGTCTCACTTGAAAGGGTTGTTTCTTTACTCCTTAGAGGTATGTTGCTCTTATTTAGAAAAAAAAAGAATAGCTAGTATTTAATGTATCTATTTTATGGAATCACAAATATTTTGGTCAGAAAAGGACTATAGAGCTCAAGTGCATATTTTGGACTAATTCCTTAATTGACACGTGGTGAAACTGGACACCAAGAGATAAGAATATGTATTAAAGGGCATTCTACTTACACTAGTTAATGATAGAGCTTGATCCGGAGTCCAGATCTCTTGATTCTTTCCACCATTGTATAGTCCCTCTTCTATTTTTTTTTTAAAGATTTTATTTATTTATTTGAGAGAGAGAGAGGGAGAGTGCGCAAATAGGCAGAGCAACAGGCAGAGGGAGAAGGAGAAGCAGGCTCACCCTGGGATCATGACCCGAGCTGCAGCAAGATACTTAACCAACTGAGCCACCCAGGCGCCCCTGTATAGTCCCACTTCTAGCACAGAGTGAACATCTGAGTGCCAGATTAAAATGATGATGATAATTAGACAATCTTTATAAAGTAATAGTAGATATTGTCTCAGGCTCACACTAAGCACAGACATCTCTAGTCTTCATGATGATCCCGAAAGGTTGCTAATGTTATCCAGCCTTGCAGATAAGAAAGAAACAGAAGCTGAGAAGATTGAATAAATACAGAGGTTCACATAGCTAATAACTACTGAGCTAGGATTTGAAAATATTTCATCTAATTAAAAAGTGTTCTCTTTAATTATAACCCCAATTAAAAAATAAAAGGAATACCAATATAAAATGGGCTTTCTCATCTACCTCTTCAAAAGTGAAAGTACTCTGATATAAGATGTTATAAAATGCAGACCATATATTGCATGATTCCATTTATAAAGAAACTTTAGAATAAGCATATCCTTAGAGATTAAAGTAGATTAGTGGTTACCAGGGCCTGGGGAAAAATTGGGGAGTGATTTCTAACATCTATGGGTTTTTTTTTTTTTTTTGAGTACTGGAAATATTTTGGAATTACATAGTGGTGATGTTTGTATAACATTGTGAATTATACTGAGTTGTATACTGCAAAATGTCGAATTTTACCTATAAATTTTGCAAAATAATGTAAGTATTATTTAATCATTGTCACTTACAGGGAAAAAGTTGAGGATCTAAATCATTCCTATGTACATAAATCAAGAAAAGGGCAAGTGGAATAAATAGTCATGGAAATTTACAACACACATACGCGCACAGCCTGGATAGTCTCTACCACAAAATTTATTCTTCTTGTCAAGACAATTCTGAGGTTGGTCAGGGTTTCAGTAAACTATTTGCAGACCTAGAGGTCTTTTAGAATATATCTTCAAAGCTGAGTTAAGAGAGTATATAGCATATCCTATGTACGAGAAAGAGGAAGAGAACTATTTAACTTGGGTCAAAATTTTTTTTCCTCCAAATAATTTTTCTGAACTTTCTCTTGATATACTTTAAACTTTAACATAAGGAACATCAAAACACCTAAATTTCTAGGAAAATACATGTTTTTCCCATTATATCTCATTTTGTGTTACCAGCAATTTTTAAGACCATTGTTGGTCTAGCCTCATACATTATTATGTTATGACTGCAATAAGTCAATCTCCACGGAAAATGTCGATTCATTATCAATCATTTATAGTGATTTTCAAAGTATGTTTCTTCTAAGATCTTGTGATACTTAAGAACATTTTTTACATATAATAAATGCATGTAATATATACATATATAACTTAGATATCATAAAATTCTCCCATCATAAATGTATAATTCAATGATTGTTTGTAGAGCTGAGCAACCATCACTGCAATCCATTTTAGAACATTTTATTGTCCCAAAAAGCTTTCTGCAGCCCACCTGTAGTTAACATCCATTCTGACCCTCACAATAATTAATCTACATTTTGCTGATTTGCTTTTGTCTTTGTAGATTTGCCTTTTCTGGACATTTAACATAAATGGAATTTTACAATAAGCAGTCTTTTGCATCTGGTTATTTTCACTTACATGAACCATTCTTGATGTCCATTCATGTTGTAGCATATGTCAGAAGTTTGTCCCTTTTTATAGCTGGAAAGTATTACATTATATGAATGGCAGACATTTTGTTTATTGAGAGTTTGGTCATTTATATAGTTTCTAACTTTAGGCTATTATAAAATGTACTGCTATAAATTTTCATGTATATATCTCTGTGCACACATATATTTACATTTTTCTTGGGTAGAGTCCAATTACAGTCGAATTATCAAATCATGTAATGAGTTTATGTATAATGTTCAAAGTAACTGTGAGACTCATTTTCAATGAGGTTGTGCCATTTTACATATTCCAGCTGTACCATAATATAAGGGTTTTGGTTTCTCCACATTTTTGCCAACACTTGATATTGTCTGTCTGTTTGACTGGCCATTTTAATGAGTATGATGTGGTATGTTCTTGTGATTTATTTTTTTTATTATTTTTTATTTTTTTAAAGATTTTATTTATTTGATAGAGAGAAACACAGCCAGAGAGGGAACACAAGCAGGGGGAGTGAGAGAGGGAGAAGCAGGCTTCCCGCCAAGCAGGGAGCCCGATGTGGGACTCGATCCCAGGTCTCCGGGATCATGACCTGAGCCGAAGGCAGTTGCTTAACCAACTGAGCCACGCAGGCGCCCCTGTTCTTGTGATTTTGATTTACATTTTCATAACGAGTAATTGTCTTCGTCCATTTAGTTACTGTAACAAAATATCATAGACTGGGTGGTTTATTAATAATAAAAATTTATTTTGCACTGTTCTGGAGGCTAGGAAGTCCAAGATCAAAGAGCAGCAGGTTTGGTATCTGGTGAGAGCCCATTCCTGGTTTATAGATGGCCATCTTTCAGCTGTGTTCTCACATGGCAGAAGGAGAGGGGATCTTTAATAAAAGGGAGTTCTTTACTACTCAAATTCAACATCCAAAAAGAAGATGAACACATCAAAAAATGGGCAAGAGACATGAAGAGGCACTTCTCCATAGAAGATATACAAATGGCTAACAGACACATGAAAAAATATTCATTGTCACTAGCTAGCAGGGAAATTCAAATCAAAACCACCCTGAGATACCACCTTACACCAGTCAGAATGGCCAAAATTAACAAGATAGGAAACAACAAGTGTTGGAGAGGCTGCAGAGAAAGGGGAACCCTCCTACACTGTGGGTGGGAATGCAAGTTTGTGCAGCCGCTTTGGAAAACAGTGTGGAGATTCCTTAAAAAATTAAAAATAGAACTACCCTATGACCCTGCAATTGCACTACTGGGTATTTACCCCAAAGATACAGATGTAGTGAAAAGAAGGGCCATGTGTACCCCAATGTTCATAGCAGCAATGGCCTCAATTGCCAAACTGTGGAAAGAGCCAAGGTGCCCTTCAACAGATGAATGGATAAAGATGTGGTACAGATATACAATGGAATACTATGCCTCCATCAGAAAAGATGAATATCCAACTTTTGTAGCAACATGGACTGGATTGGAAGAGATTATGCTGAGTGAAATAAGCCAAGTAGAGAAAGTCAAGTATCACATGGTTTCACTTACTTGTGGTGCATAAGGGGTAATATAGAAGACAGTAGGAGAAGGAAAGTAAATGGGAAGTAGGGTAATTCGGGGAAAGAAACGAAAGGAGAGACTGGACACAGAAACAAACGAGGGACTTGGAGGGAAAGAGGTGGGGGGATGGGAGAGCCTGGTGGTGGGTACTGAGGGCACATATTGCATGGAGCACTGGGTGTGGGACATAAACAATGAATCTTGAAACACTGAAAAAAATAAAATAAATTTAAAGTAAAAAAAACTTATTTTTGAAAAAAAAAAAAGAAAAAGGGGGTTCTTTTATAAAAGACCTACCTGAAGGCCCTGCCTTCTGATACCATGACTTTGAGGGCTAGGTTCCAATATACAAATTTTGGGGAAAACAAACATTCAGTCTATATCAATAATGATGTTGAATATCTTTTTATGTGCTTATTAGCCATTTATATATCTTCTTTGATGAAATGTCTATTAAAATATTTTGTTCATTTTCAAATCGATTGTTGTCTTCTTTACTTACAAGAGTTGTCTTTACTGGATATAACTTCCTTGCCAGAAATATGATTGGCAAATATTTTCTGTCTGACCTTGTCTAATTATTAATTGTGACTTTTGGAATACAAAAGTTTTCAATTTTGACGAAGTGCAATTTGTCAATGTTTTCTTTATTGATTGTACTTTTGGTATTGAATCTAAGAATTCTGCCTAACCAAGCTCACATTGATTTTTATTGTATGTTCCTTTCTAGGAGCTTTATAGTTTTGGTTCTTATGTGTAAATCAGTGATCAATTTTGAGTTAATTTTTGTGTATGGTGTGAGGTTAGAGTCTAAATTCTTTGCATATATATATCCAATTGCCCAAGTACCGTTTGTGGAAAAGGCCAACTTTTCTATTGAATTTTCTTACGAGCTTTGTTGAAAGTTACTATCAGTAGAAGCTCATTTTTTCTGGGCTTTGAGTTCTGCTCTATCTTTATGTGTTTCTTTACCCTAATACCACATTGTCTTCTTTATTGACGTTTCATAGTGAAATCTGAAATCAAATAGTGATTAAGTTCTTTACCTTTGTTCTTTTTCTAAATTGTTTTGGCTATTTTAGGTTCTTTGCATTTCCATATGAATTGATACATACCTATTGATTTCTACAAAAAAAACCTGCAAAGATTTTGATAGAGATTGTTTTAAACTTACAGATCAATTTGGGGAGAATTGCCATTTTGGCAATATTGAGTCTCCCAAAACACATGCATGGTGTGTGTCTCTGTGTATTTAGATTTTTAATTTCTTATGGGAATGTTTTGTAGTTTTATTTTTTTGTAATGTGGACTTCTATGTAGTATGTCAAGGATGACATAAAAATTTCTGGATGGCGTTTACATACAAGTTCCTATGTTAAGCATAAGCTGTTTACAAATAGTTCAGGACTTCAGAAGTCTTCCAAAAGAGAGTGAAAATAGTGATTAACCTATGGGATTGAGTGGGATAGAGTGAGTATGTAATATAGCCAAGGACTTGGTATGGTTTTGACTTAGTGATAAATTTCTTATATCAGTATCATCAAGACTTGATCATTCATCATGAAAATTTTACTCCTAGGACCTAATAAGCAAGTTTTTTATTTTTAAGGAGAATTTCCCATTCCATATTGAATGTGTTAGGTTGTTGGAGTGCCTGCAACATTTATTTGTACCTATGCTTCTTGCTTATCCTGAGAAACCAAAATTATTTAGAGAAGGTGATAGCTTCCTAATGACCTTTTTTTTTTTTGATTATTGATTAGTGGGGCTTTGATATCAGAGATGATAACCTCGTCACATTCCAGAAAGCAAGTGCCATAAAAAGTAGTTATATAACAACTACCAGATGGAATCAAAACGGCTCTGCTGATAAAGTACATTTCATTATTGGTAGATTCACTTCATTCCCTTCCTAAGTGCAGAGGTGATTTTCTGTTGATACTTAAGCTGCTCCTCTTAACTCTTCTGATTTACTCAGAAACAAGACTGTGGTTAAAAAATGGAAAAACATGTAGACATCAAGACATAGACCTAATGTATAATTAAATTTGTTATTTAAGTGCATGTCATGTACTTCATATTCTATTAATGAATAATGTTATGATATAAATGCCTGCCAAAAAATCTGATATTATGTAATTTTACAAAGCACTTCCAGGAGATTTTTTTTTCTCCTAAACAAAGGGATTGTTATTGAAACTTTAAACTCAAGAAGCACCTGCCTCAGAATCATTAGGAGGGCTCATTAGAAATGTAAGTTCTGGGCCTTACTCAAACATGAAGACTTGAATATCAAGGAGGTGGTGCCAATAAACAAGATATATAAAAACTGTTTAGGTGGTTCGTATGTACATGAAAGTTTGAGAATATTTACCTTAGAAAATTAACTGAAAACTTAGTGTGTCTTAGTGTGTCTGAATTGTTTTAGCTGTGGGATTTTTTTATAGATTGTAATGGATTACAAAATTGCTTACTGCTCTTTTTACTCATTTAGGATTTATTACATTTTGTATCACTTTGCAATTTATATGTGTATATAAAATTACTTTAACTCATATACAAATACATATACATATAACTTGTTTCCTTGGAGTGCTAGATTCTTTTTTTTTTTTTTTAAAGATCTTAATTACTTATTTCACACAGAGAGAGATCACAAGTAGGCATAGAGGCAGGCAGAGAGAGGAGGGAGCAGGCTCCCCCCTCAAGCAGAGAGCCCCATGCAGGCCTTGATCCCAGGAACCTGAGCCGAAGGCAGAGGCTTTAACCCACTGAGCCACCCAGGCACCCAGAGTGCTATATTCTTAAAAGCAGAGTTTATTTAGCATAATTTTGTGCTGCTCTCTAACAGTGCCAAATACACTGTTAATTCCTTCTTAAACATATCATGGGTAATACATTAAGCAGCAACACTAGTAGACATCAGTTGTGAAGAGCTTAAACTTTGGAGTCAGACCATTCTAACTTTCCAATTAAGTATGTATACTAGCTTTGGCAAGTTTCCCAACTGTTCAAAGCCTCATTTTTCTTACCTACAAAATAGGAAGGATAACAATAATGATACCTACCTCACAGGCTCATGAGAATTGATGAATTATATATATATATATAATGTACAAAATCATTTATACACATTTATATATGAATTATACTGTTTCGAGTAATTACTCAGAATGACAGCTATCATTGTTATGACTACTGGAATAATATTCCTGTTTGATTGAAAATAATTGCACCAAAGATTTTTATACCCAATATGCATAGTTAATTCAGTAATCAAATTATTGATTTAATAATACTTATTCAATAACTTGATTTATCCAAAACAGGATGCAAAACAGTAATATAATCTGGTAGTATAATAAAACAAATTTTTACTCTTCTAAAATTAATACTTATCTTTAGAGTAGGTTAGAAAACACAGAAAAGGGGCGCCTGGGTGGCTCAGTTGGTTAAGCGACTGCCTTCAGCTCAGGTCATGATCCCGGAGACGCGGGATCGAGCCCCACATCGGGCTCTCTGCTTGGTGGGAAGCCTGCTTCTCCCTCTCTCACTCCCCCTGCTTGTGTTCCCTCTCTGGCTGTGTTTCTCTCTGTCAAATAAATAAAATATTTAAAAAAAAAACAACACAGAAAAGTAAATATAAAAGAAAACACTCATTTTTGTTATTTTTTAGCTTTTTATTTTGAGATAAATTTTGCACTTAGACATTAATTGCAAAAATAGTACAAAGAGTTCCTGTATAGCTTTCATTCACTCTGTGATAACATTAACATCTTACATAACCATAGTTAACAATAAAAAGAATGAAAATTAGTACAATTCTATTTAATAAACCACAGTATTTATTAGGATATCAAAGGACTACTACTGTTCCAGGTATCATGTCTCTTTAGTCATCTCTAATTTGTGAGTTATTCAGTCTAACCGTATCTTTTATAACCTTGACACTCTTGAAGTGTAAAGCACATTTTTTTTTAGATTATCTCTCCATTTGTGTTTGTGAGATTCTAGTAATGAGATTGGGGTTATGCATTTATTGTCAAGAATACCACTGAAGCGATGTTTCCTTCTCAGTGAGTTATATCAGGGAATAGATGATGTCTTATATTTGGGGATTTAACCTTGATTATGGAGGTCTTTGCTGAGTTTCTGACTGTAAAATTAAAAATCTCCCCTTTGTAATAATAAGTATCTTGGGGGAGATACTGGAAGACTGTTGCAAATATCATATTTTTCCTCAACCCTTTGCCCACAAATTTTAGCATTGATCAGTGACTATTTCTTGCTTTTTATTTATGTATTACTGTGGTATTTGCCTGTTGGTGATTTTTCTGTTTCATTCTTTCTGCATTCAGAAATTGGGATTTTTCTGTAGGGAACAGCTGTCACTTATCCTCCATTTATTCATTCAATTGCTCATTTCAGTACAGACTCAGAGCTATTTATTTTATTCTATGGGCCATATTCTAACACTCTCACTTCCAATTCTGTTGCTCAAATGTTTTCATCTTTGGACATAAGGAGCTCCTTCAACTGGCTCTCATCCTTTCAACATGCTCTCATTCTTTTTTAAGCACTTCCTTAGTGTCCAGCACTAAGATTTCTCGGGGGTCATCTTGTATTTTCTGTGCCTCAGTCCTGGAATTGGTCATTTTTTTCAAGGAGCTACTAGGCTAATTTTTGAGGCTATGTATAAATATTGCCAAAATTCCTTCCAGAAAGATTATATAATCATTTTTTATTTCCACTAGAAGCCTCACAGGTATTTTTAAAATAATGATACCTACCTCAACATTTTTTTTTATTGTTACTTAAATTTTTTTCCCCAGTGTTCCAAGATTCATTCCCCAATCCCCACACCCAGTGCTCCACGCATTAGGTGCCCCCAGTACCCACCACCAGGCTCTCCCATCCCTCCACCCACCTCCCTCCAAGTCCCTCAGTTTGTTTCTGTGTCCAAAGTCTCTGTTTCGTTTCTCTCCCTGGATTACCCTACTTCCCATTTACTTTCCTTCTCCCACTGTCCTCCAGGTTATCCCTCATGCACCGCAAGTAAGTGAAACCATGATATTTTGCTAACACTTTCTTTTGTATTCCATTTCCAACTTTCTCTATGAGGTATTTTTTTTTTTTTAAATCACAGTTTGGAAGATTGTTGAACTATTTGGAATATTCTTCAGTTTGTGCACCTAACTCAAATTACTACCAAAATGCTGCTTATGGTTACTAGCTTACCTTTTTTTTTTTTTTTTTTTTTTTTTTAAATCCAGGCCTCCTTTGTACAGTGAAGGTATGAAACTCTGAGCCCATCATTACAGATCCATACTAGATACCATTTTGGCCATGAAAATTTTCAGTCATCTTTGAATGAATGAAATCATTCCCCTACTTCTTCAAAACCACAAAACAAATTTTCTTTAAGAGTGAAGTTCAGATGGCCAAAATTAACAAGTCAGGAAACAACAAGTGTTGGAGAGGCTGCGGAGAAAGGGGAACCCTCTTACACTGTTGGTGGGAATGTAAGCTGGTGCAGCCGCTTTGGAAAACAGTGTGGAGATTCCTTAAAAAATTAAAAATAGAGCTACCCTATGACCCTGCAATTGCACTACTGGGCATTTACCCCAAAGATATAGATGTAGTGAAAAGAAGGGCCATATGTACTCCAATGTTCATTGCAGCAATGGCCACAATCGCCAAACTGTGGAAAGAGTCAGGGTGCCCATCAACAGATGAATGGATAAAGAAGATGTGGTACATATATACAATGGAATACTATGCTTCCATCAGAAAGGATGAATATCCAACTTTTATAGCAATATGGACTGGACTGGAAGAGATTATGCTGAGTGAAATAAGCCAAGTAGAGAAAGTCAAGTATCACATGGTTTCACTTACTTGCAGTGCATAAGGGATAATATAGAAGACAGTAGGAGGAGGAAAGTAAATGGGAAGTAGGGTAATCCAGGGAGAGAAACGAAACAAGAGAGACTTTGGACACAGAAACAAACTAGGGACTTGGAGGAAGGGGGTGGGGGGATGGGAGAGCCTGGAGGTGGGTACTGAGGGCACCTATTGCATGGAGCACTGGGTGTGGGGAATGGGGAATGAATTTTGGAACCCTGGGGAAAAAAATTTAAGTAACAATAAAAAAAAAAAAAGGAAAAAAAAAAAGAATGAAGTTCAGAGAGGCCCAATTCAAAAGGTGTGTCAGTGTCTTATCCTTTTTCTTGCCTACCTGATTATTAGTCTATGATAGGCACTCAGGTTTTATTTGTTGCAGTAAGATGATTCCTAGGTATAGCACTTTCATCTTTACCACTCCTTAAGAAGAGATTGTCATTCTTATTTGTACCATCCATGACCTCTTTTCATGTCACCAAAACCATGTTGAAGGAGTACCTGAAGATCCCGATGACAGACTTGACAGAAATAAAATTCTTAGACCTTTCCATATGTTATTACTTAAATAAAACATGAATTTGACTGTGCTCATTACTCTCTGATTTAATAATTATTTTTATCTTTATGTGGCTTGAAAAATAAAATTAGTTCTTAAGAACTGAGGCTAAGGTTAATCTACTTTAATTCAAATAATTAAGTATACAGTTACACAACAGTAATTGTTTCACAATTGTCTTGGCATTGTAAGCTAGTACTTTCTATTTAGTCTTTAACGCAAATATCTGTTATAAATGGTTATTGTAAGAGCTAAAAAAACAACAGATCTTGAACATCCACTCTCTTAGCTTAATTTTAGAAGCTGTTTAGAAATCAGTGCCAGTCTTATAAAGGAGCTGGAATTTCCAGTACGGACCATTTCTGTAACATAAGATAATATAGTATTTTGCCAAATCTTTATAAGGACAAAATGCAGAAATGATGCACTTAGTATCTACTTTGCCCGTTTAAAATATCAGTGAAGCTTTCTCATAGTTCAGGAAATTCTAACTATAGTAAATCCATTTAAAACATGCCGAATCAACCTTGAATCCAGCTTTGAAAAAATCAGCCTTTCATGAAATTACTTCAAGTAGCTTATAATTTCACTTATTCCCTTTCATGATTTAAAAATATTATTCCATTTCTTTTTACATACTTAAACTTCCTTATATCTCTTTGACTAGGATTAGTGAATTATATGGCTTTCTCATTTAAACAGATTTCTCTCATCTTCAGAAATTGTTGCATGATCTGACACAGGTTGAAAAAGGGCTTATATATTTGATTCCCTAGGACAGTAATATTGCTCAGTGCAAAGCATATACTTAGCTCAGTAGCTCTCTTAACTTCAAGTAGGCCAAATATTTTAGAATGAATTCTACTACCTAACTTTCATGGTCACATGGAAACTTTTTACATTAGAATTAATTTTTCTTGGAAAAATATATTGTCCTGGTGTTTCTCTTGGTTCCAAAAATATCTTGAAAAGGGAATGAAAAGTCTTCAAAAGTTCATTGAATTGCAGATTGTTCCATAAAAACAATAATTTGGTGATTATACTTTAATAATTTATAAACACATATTTATATTTATCTCAAAAAGTACCTGCACATTTAGAAAACAAGAAGCAAGAGTGCTTCACAAAATGCAATTGAACTTTAATACAAACATTAATATATGAAATCTTCACATATTTTAATGAATCTAAATTTTAGTTGATCAGTTACATTAATTACCTTTATGGCAGCCTTCCTCTTAGATTAGAATGGAGGAGGTAAACAAGTAGATTTTCTGTCTTTTAAGAAATGCAGCAAGGATTCCACCTACATAGGAAGGTATAGTAAAATGTGCCGATCATGGGCTTAAGAAACATTTTGTACTGTTTTAATAATAATGTCTTTGTGCAGACGATCCACAAAAAAGGGAGAATAAGATCAGTACAAATAAATAAAACTCAAAGATAGTTCAGATTATCTTTTTAAGTCAATAGTTTAGTATTCTGTGGCCTTTATGGGATGATCAGTTGGGTGTGACCACAGAAAGAGACACAGGAGAGGTGGAAGAAAACAAAAATTTCCATGCTTTGTGACCTTTCTTCAAAGACAAAACAAACACACAAACTAAGCAAAATAAAATTTATTTATTAATGATTTGGGAGACTTTTCGGACTACAATTTGAAATGACAATGAAGTTACAAAAAGGTAAAAATAGATGGATCTTATCCATCTAACATTTCACAAAAGGGATTGGGCATATGAGAGTTAGAGGCCATTTGATTTTCAGAAGTAATTATTGAATACTCAGAAACAATTGAGGAGGACATTGTGCTAAGTGAAATAAGCCAGACAGAAAAAAACCAAATACTGCATGATCTCACATATATGTGGAAGCTAAAATAGTCAAACACACAGAAGCAGTGAGTAGAAGAGTGTAGGGGATGGAGAGAAGAGGGTATGGGGAGGTGTGCGTCAAAGGTAGGAAGTTTTAGTTATGCAAAATAACACAGGAGAGGCTCAGAAAAGCCATGTTATACTGACAAGTCTGGAGAGGGACTTGCGATGTGCGATGCAGGGGCGAGGGGAAGTGCTAGTTTTTGGTCAGATGGCAGAGAAAAGTTTAAGCCAGAGTCTTTATATGGAAAGGCAAGGCAAGGCAAAGCAAGGCAAGGCAAGGCAAGGCAGGGTAAACAGTTTAGAACTGTCTAGTTTAAATAATTCTATGGACTTTGGGCTGTAGAGATGGTCTCTGATTGTCTGGTACCTGGCCCTGGGATGGTTTAGGGCAGGAAAATTATTGATTTGGTTGTGTGAGTTAGATGAGGAGGAAGTTGGTGCTATAGATTTGGGATTGGTTGGTTTGCATATGAAATATATATTTGTAGGCAGGTTGTTAGTTATCTTTGGGATTTAGACCCTGAAGGGTAGTCTCTCCCTGGGTCTGTAAGGCCCCAAATGCCCGATCATCAATAATATCGAAAATAAGAAAATATAGTTGCTATATGTGGTCATGTGATGAATGGATTCCAAGTAGACAAAACTAGAATCTACAAAAACACAGACCAATGGATATCCTGTATTAAACTATAAATCCTCTTTTAAAAGGAAATGGAAAAATAGTACCTGTCTGGCTAAGTATGACCCTCCCACTTTATCTACATCTATTTATAGGAAGGATTTTGGCAATTTCCAGTAACTTTTTCTCTCTTAGTTTTAGATGCTCCCATGGAACTATGGGCTTTGATGGAAATTTTATTAAAAATCGCAGTTATACCTGTACTATTTTTTTTAAATATCACACAACCTCTTGTGATAATATTTTCCTATAGCTAACATAAGTTTTTATACACAAAACTTAATAAAGAGAATATAATAGGGAAGACAACATATGATTCTGATTAGCCTCCCCCTGATTTTTCTCCCCAGTCTTTCACAAGTAGTTTAGTGATTATTTTATGTTGGTCTGACTTTCTAATTACATATTTCTTTCTGATAAGCCACTGCAATGGTATTTGATTATATGAATAAAGATACAAGAGTTCACCTTTGATTATTTTGGATAAAGCCTGTGTGAGAAAACACTGTATTGTGGGGTACCTGGGTGGCTCTGTTGGTTAAGCGTCTGCCTTCAGTTTCCAGTCATGATCCCAGGGTCCTGGGATTGAGCCTCACATCAGACTCCCTGTTCAGCTGAGAACGTGCTTCTCCCTCTTCCACTCCCCCTGCTTGTGTTCCCTCTTTTGCTGTCTCTCTCTCTGTAGAGAAAATTAAAATCTTAAAAAAAAATAGAAAAACTGTATTATTTGGACTTGGTTATATTTTCAAGAAGTTAAGGTTTTAGAAAATGTAATATTTTCACAGAATTTAGTGTTGGCTGAACATTCAAGTTGAAAACCAAGTAAGGGAATTTTACATAAATCTGAGAGCCAGTCAAAATAAAGAGCAATGAACATTTATCAAAAGCAGAGAATGTGTTTGGAAACTTTTTAAATCTTGCTCGAAATTTTTGTTCACCTGAATTATATATAAAACTCTCTTAATACTAGGGAGCATTTACCTTTGGAAGAGGGAAAGGAAATAGCCTATGTGAAAGATGATAATACAATTCAATAGAGATAACTTCTATTAAGTACATCACTGTTCTGGGAGTTGAATCAAGCTTTTAAAAAAGTTTAGCAGAAGCTTAAATTTCCACTGAATATGATAGTTAACTATATGCAAAACTTAGCTATTGCCCAAAATTTTATAAAACTTCTAGTTTTAAGAACTAGTTTCTAGTGCTAGTGGCTTTTTGGGAAAGTCCATGTAATTTCTGTGATCTGTCTATAATGTGACTAAACAGGTAAATTGATTAAGTTTCTATAAGAATCAAGTTCAGAATCAGACTAGCAATACATTTTATAAGTAGTTGGGCATGAGTGTGTCTCCCACACTAGACTGACTGAATCGTATCTGTATCCTTAGTACCTGGTACATGACCCAGCATTTAGTAGAGGTACGCCATAAAAGGCATGTTGAGATAAAAAAAAAAAGGGTATGGTTTTTGACTTTATGGTAATGGCTTATAATGAAAAGAGTATGTTGTTTGGACCCCTTAGTTTAATCCCATTAAACACTAGCTACATTTCTTTGTGGATGTTCTTCAATTTTAGCAGTTAAATTTAATAATTCCTTTAAGCCAAATTGACTCTTAAGGTGCTAAAAATAAAAAGTTTAAAAATTTCTCTTCAACTTGTTTTTATCAGTTTGAATTTTGCATCATAAATATATGAGAAATATTTTGATGTTGTGAAGCAGAAAATATTAGGCTAAATTAATAGTTTTCCCATTATAATTCCTGGTAGCATGGAAGTCTTTATATTCATGTTAGAGCTCAAATTTCATACTTTTACACAGACCATTAACTGATTTGGAAGTTCTTTGTGGGAATCAGAAGAGACTGGAAGTTGTGATTTCAAATGTCTAAATAAGTAAATACATATTTTGTAATCAGCACTGCTGATAATGCTGTAAAATTTTAGCTAGCAAATGCTTTCTCTCTTATAAATTAAATAAGTTCCTTCAAAATCAAACACAAGTAATACCACAGATATTTTTATCTTTGATATGTTGACAAAAGCTTATGGAAAGCCTAGCTACTGTGATAAAAAAAATTTTACATTTGTTGAAATTCTTCTTTTTGCCCAGTTTTTGTATGTGTTGTTTCTGGAATTTTCAATATCTTAGGTAACAAGACTTTTATGATAGCATAATTTCTAACTTTTTCTTCATTTATTCACAGTCTAAAATAGGTACTATTCTTGTAGGAGTTGCATATCTTTTATGCTGAGAGATTCTAGAACAGCTTTTTAAAAGTCAACTTTTTCTTTTTCTGGAATGATTACACAGGATCTTGTTAATTGAAGACTTAACAAAATCTATTATGGCTATTCTTTCACTTGGAGAAATCAAATTACTCTAATTTAACTTTGAAACTAGGTAGTTTTTAAAATGTCCTTGGAACCAAGTAGTTAGCAGCATTTGTGTGCCTATCATGTTTAATTGTGTTATAATTCTTCAAACAATTAAACTAATTTCAGGTATTTCAACATCTGTTAGGATGATTGTCAAGGAGCATATTTATTTTCATGTCCAAATTAGAGGTGATTAGACCATGAAGATTTTGAAATATTAATTGATAATCAAGATGATACTCTCAATCAGTGTACAAGTCTCATTTTTTATGTACATGACTATATTAAAAGGAACTTTTGGATGTTGTTTGATCAATATTTGAGAATACTTAATACAAAGTGATTTGTATTTTTAAACTAGTGTAGACATTCACCAAAATCTGAAATTAACTTCAAAGCCAATTTAGAATAAATGTATAGATTAATTTGCCTAAGAAAAGTACTGGAAAAAGATACAAGCACAACATATATAGTTATGGGAATGATTAGTTGTCTAATGTGTTCTTGTTAGGGAAAAAAGGGAAACCTAAGTTCACAGAGTTAAAAATGAAAGTGTTAGTATGACATTATTGACATTTACAGTACTTCTCTTTTGAGCCGTTTTTTCTAGATTCAATTTCTTTTAAATCTGAATATAGGTCATTTCTATTTCTGGATTTCATACGTTGTAAAATTCTTTCCATCCTTCTCCAGACATCATATATATTATATGGTTGGGTTAGAGCAGTGCCTTGGACCAACTAATAGTACTTGGGGCAGAGCAATGATACCAACCAGATTAAACAGCATGATGATTTTTTAAAAAGCTCTTCAGTACTTTTACAATAGCATCTATGCATTTCTCAAAATATTATTGTATCTATGAACTCATTTCTGCCTCCTCCTTCCATATATCTTGGAGGTAAGTAACATATGCAGCATTATTTTCTAGAAAATGTGATCAACAAATTCAGATTCAGTTGGACATTTGACCATAATGAAATAAGTTAATGGCAGAACCAGGACTAGAACCCAAATGCCTTACCTCTTAATTTGCTCAACATTTTTCTGTTGCTCTGTGAAATGGCAGAGTTCCGTTATAATTTCCTCAGGTGAGGCTGCAACTGTATTTTCCAAAACCAGTATCTTATGTAGTCTGGTAGCTCACTCATTCACTTACTCTTTGAGATCTTTATCGAAGGCACACAGTATGTGCCATTGGGTGTTAAGGACTTGGTTCAGCCAGTTTCAGTTTTGCATATAAGCTTGGTGCTTCCTTGGCAAGAACTTTGAGGGGATGATTATGATATTTATTGGAGTATTGTTATTGCTGAAACTCTAATAATTGATAAGTAGGACTAAGAATGTTCTTAAAAACACCGTCTTCAAGCTTTAAAAAATCAGCATAATGAACCTGTAAAAAACAGAATCTAAGGTTTCAACTGATCACCACGCTGACTGCTGGACCCTTCCAGTCTCCACAGAATTAACCTTTTTTTTCAGTTTCGTGATTATGCTTCCAGACCTGGCATATACCCACGGATAACACATGACATTATGTGTATTTCTGAAAATGACATCATGCTATGACCTTTATACACTGCTTTTTTATTTAAGCAATGTTTTGGAGATCTATGTATGTTAGATGAATGATCTATCTCATTATTTATCAGTTGCATATTCTGTGGTTTATGTTAACTATTTCCTATTATGGGCATTTAGATTGTTTTAAAAATTTGCTCCCTTTTTAAGCAATGCCTCAGTAAAAAAATATATTTATGTTCTTCAGAGTAGGTACTGAGATGTCTATTTCCATTGAAATTTTTAATAACTACTGAGAAAATGATGCTTCAGATTGACTAATCCAGTTTTTGTGTTCTATGTGATATTTTGTTAACCTATGCATTCTCCCAAATGTGATATTATGTAAAAAATTTGTTTTTCCAATTTCATGGGTTAAAATAAATGATCATTTTAAAATTTGTATTTCCTTAGAATACTGTTATTTAAAGATTTTTTTTAAAGATTATACTTATTTATTTGACACAGAGAGAGCACAAATAGGCAGAGCAGCAGGCAGAGGGAGAGGGAGAAGCAGGCTGTCCATTGAGCAGGGAGCCTGCCGCAGGGCTGGATTCCAGGACCCCGGGACCATGACTCCAGCTAAAGGCAGCCGCATAACTAACTGAGCCACCCAGGCGCCCCTAGAGACTTTTTGTTAACCCATGCCTTCTCCCAAATATAATTTGAAACTTTTTGTTTTGGGGCACCTGGGTAGCTCTGTCATTAAGCATCTGCCTTCAGCTCAGGTTGTAATCACGGGGTCCTGGAATAGAGCCCCATATGGAGCCCCACATCAAGCCCTGCATTGGGCTCCCTGATCAGCAGCAAGCCTGCTTCTCCCTCTCCCACTCCCCCTTCTTTGTGTTCTATCTCTAGCTGTGTCTCTCTCTGTCAAATAAATAAATAAAAATCTTAAATATATATATATACACACACACAAAAGAAAAAGATAAACTCTTTTTTTAAATGGAGAAAAACTCTGAGTACGAAATTCACAGAGGAAGAAATGAACAGTATACATAAATTATATTCTAAGGAAATACAAATTTTTACAAATTATCCATTAGATTGGCAAAACAAAAAGTGGTGCATTTTTTTTTAAGATTTTATATATTTCTTGTATATTCTTAAAGAATTCTTATAGATTCTAATATTTGTCTATTGATTATGTTACACATTTTATTTTTCAGGTCTTGCCCATTTATTTGTGGTATTCTTTCTATAGAAATGTTTCATTGTGATGTCAAATTTATTAATCTTTTCATTTGTCATTTTTTGCCTTTTGTGTTTAACTCAAGTTCAAAAATATAATTTTTTTGTGAATCATATTAAAAATTCTTTTGATCTTTAACCTAATTAGACTTTTTTTGTAGTGCTATGAGACAGGCATTTGTCTCTTATTATTCAAGGCTAATATTAAAAAAATTAACCTTTTAATTTTGGAATAAATTGAGATTTACAGAAAAGATGCAAAGATACAGAGTCTCTATATACCCTTTACCCAGTTTCCTCTAATGTGTTTCCTCTAACATCATACATGGTGCATTTGTCAAAACTAATAAATTAACATTGATATATTAATTTTGACTATACTTCAAACTGTATTGAATTTGCACCAGTTTATCTGCTTATGCTCTTTTTCTGTCGTGGGATCTTATCTAGGATACTATGTTGCATTTGATATTCATGTCTCCTTACTCTCCGCTGAGGAGACTCTCTTTTCTTGTTTTTATATGACCTTGATAGTTTTGAAAAGTATGAATCAGATATTTTCTAGAATGTCCCTCAACTTGGGTTTAACTGATGTTTTCCTATGATTAGACTGGGATTATGTGGTTTTGGGAAGAATATTGCAGAGGTGAAGTGATCTTCTTACTATATCCTATGAGTGGTACATGGTATCCCATGACTTATATCTAATGATGTTAACCTTGATCACTTGATTAGAATAATATCTGCCAGGTTTCTCCCTGCTTAAGTTAGTATTTTATTCTTTACAGACTTTAGTTTTTGGAAGCAAGTCATTAGGTCCAGTCTACACTCAATAGAGGAGGCTCTACTTCCTTGGAGGGAAAAATTATTTATATATGTTATTTGAAATTCTTCTTTCTTTTTAAGATTTTATGTCTTCATTTTGGGAGAGAGAGAGAGAGAGAGAGAGAGAGAGAGAGAGAGAGAGAGGAGAGAGAGAGAGAATGAACAGAGGGAGAGTAAGAAGCAGACTCCTTGCCGAGCAAGGAGCCTGACGTGGGTCTCTATGCCAGGACCCTGGGATCATGACCTGAGCTGAAGGCAGACACTTAACTGACTGAGCCACCCAGGTTCCCCTGAAATTATTCTTTAAGAAAGACTTATCCTTTCTCTCCCATTTATCTATTTATCCAGACATTTATTTATATCAATACAGTCTCAGCATATTTATTTTATACAATGACTTATAATACTATATTACTTATTTTCTTGCTCAAATTGTTCTAGCTTTTGCCATTGGGAACTTTCAGGTTGGCTCCTAATAACTTTATGTTGTTGTTTTGAGAGATCATTGAATTAAGGGAAAAGATACATATATATGCTATGGATTAAAAAACACTCAAAAGTAATAACCTGCACAAATATACTTATTTTTCCAGCATATTGACATTTTTGCTTTAAAAGTACTTAAAACTTTAAGTGATAGAGGACATTTCATTTTTTTGGAATTCTTTTGTATTTTGCCAGTCCCTCTGTAAAATAGTTTCAACTTATTACCGTCTAATTATATTTTAGTGATGACTATTAAATAGTGAATGATCTGTTCAGTGTTTATAAAAGCTGGCAAATTAAGTCAGAATATCTACAAACAAGAAATATAGGAAATGATGTTGCTTATGAATTATATAATTGTTTTTAAATAAGTGAGGATGTGTAGAATATATGAAAACAAGTGTGACCACTAAATAATTTATTCAGAATTTTTGAAAATCTCTCTCCTTTGAGATTGCATTCTAATAATATTTGTAAGAGTATAACTCATTTAAAATTGAATACCATTTTTGTGTAAAAATGATAACTTTGAAATACTGTTTGGTTGGTGCATGAGTCACCTGTCAGTCAAAAATTCCTAACTTGATCAGGAAATAACAGATATTGGTGAGGATGTGGGGAAAAGGGAACCCTCCTACACTGTTGGTGGGAATGCAAGTTGGTGCAGCCACTCTGGAGAACAGTACGGAGATTCCTCAAGAAGTTGAAAATAGAGCTACCCTATGGCCCAGCAATTGCACTACGGGGTATTTACCCTAAAGACACAAATGCAGTGATCCGAAGGGGCACATACACCTGAATGTTTATAGCAGCAAGGTCCACAATAACCAAATTATGGAAAGAACCTAGATGTCCATCAACAGATGAATGGATAAAGAAGATATGGTATACAGACAGACAGACACACACAGACACACAGACACACACACAGGAATACTATGCAGCCATCAAAAAGAATGAAATCTTGCCATTTGCAATGACGTAGATGGAACTGGAGGGTACTATGCTGAGTGAAATAAGTCAATCAGAGAAAGACAATTATCTTATGATCTCTCTGATATGAGGAATTTGAGAGGCAGGGCAGGGGTTGAGGGGGGTAGGGAGGGAAAAAAAATGAAACTAGATGGGACCAGGAAGGGAGACAAACCATAAGAGACTCTTAATCTCAAGAAACAAACTGAGGGTTGCTGGGGGTTGGCGGGGGTGGGGGGGATAGGGTGGCTGGATTATGGACAAAAAATAAAAAAAAAATAAAATTCCTACCTGATCTAAATATTCAAGCCAATAAAAGTTAGGCCTAAGAATTAGAACATTCTTTTGTAAGCATTTTTTAAAAATGTACTTTGCTTTATAAATATATAGCTATATTTTGAAATTCATAACTATTCTTAATTTAGGTGTTTATTTTCACATGATGAAACCAAAACTCATTTAAAATAAAAATTGAGAATGTTATGGTCATAAAAATAATGTCCTGAACATGGGGAACATATGCTATGTCGTCAGATTTACAAAGATCTATAATTTGCTGGGTTCTTAGATGTAACATTTCAGATGATATTCGATATACATTTGATTTTCTTTCTACTTCAGTTACTTTATTGTCATTAAAATGTTGTCTAGTTGTAGCAAGTTATGATAACAAAAACAATAAATTTGAAGCATTATAGAGTGAATGAAATTCCCCTCTATTTTTTTAATTAGTCAATCTATATGGATATATGGTGGAAAGATAAAGGATTCTTGTGTTAACTAGGTTACTCTGAACCCCAGTTTATCTGTCTGAAAAATAGAGATCTAATAATAGCTATTTGGTATGGTTTTTGTAGGTAATTTAAATGGCACATAAAAAAAGATCCAGAAATGTAAATTCCTTTTTTTCTGCTATACCATATAAAATTTATAAAAATGAAAATGTTGCATAGTCTATCCAGATCTTTTTCTAGAGCTAAGCTATTTTCTAGAGTTATTAGTTTTCTAGAGTTAAGCCATTTTCTAGAGTTATTAGTCTTCTAGAGTTAAGCTATTTTCTAGAGCTATTAGTTTTCTAGAGTTAAGCTATTTTCTAGGGTTATTAGTTTTCTAGAGTTAAGCTATTTTCTAGAGTTAAGCTAGAGTAAAGTTAGTTGTAACATATTCCTCATATTTGATCTATGTAGATCACTAAAATATATGTAAAGAATCAATAAGAAGAAAAATTCCATAGGAGTTAATATAATTATTATTATTATTATTTTATTTATTTTTTTATAATGGGGCAAATGTTAATTGGCTGGGAACATGTTTTATCAAATTGTAACACCAACTTTCTATTATATATAATATGAAGATAGACATTTATAAATTTGTTAAATAAATTTATAAATATGTGGAGATTATTAACATGGGGAACAGTAAGATCTTTCTATGGAATTAAAAAGCTATCTTAAAAAACTAAAATAGGAAGTTATAATAGATATGGGGTCAAGATGTAATGTTCAGGACAATTGACATAAAATGACAGGTACTTGACTTGTTAATAACATGTTTTTTTCTCCCATTTATGGGGAGCTCATGCCATAATTTCTTATATATTTTTTCTTTCCTTGCAAGCAATGTGTGGCTTTTAGATGTTAATTGACTTGTTAATTTAGGAGGTAGTCATTGTGCTCAACAGATGTTTACTTTTCTTCTGAATTTTCCAGTTTTATGGCATACACTGTTTATAGTGGTCTCTTACGATCCTGTGTATTTTTGTAGTATCATTTGTAATGTCCACTCATTCCATTTCTGATTTTGAGTCTTCTCTCTTTTCTTAGTCTAGCTAAAGTCATGTCAGTTTTGTTTATCTTTTTGAAAAACAAGATCTTATTGTTGATCTTTTCTACTGTGTTTCTGGTCTTAACATATGTTTACTGATTCCTCTGTCATCTTTACGACAAGTTTCCTAGTTGTTTGATCTTTTGTTCTTATTCAAAGGCTGTTCGAACTGGACTTCTTGAATCTATGATTTGATGTTTTTTCATTAGTTTTGGGGAATTCTTAGCCATTATGTTTTCAAATAATTCCTCTCTTATCTTTAATTTTTGTTCTTCTGGAATTCCAATTCAAGTTACACTATCTCACCAGGTCTGATGATGTCTCTTTACAGTTTCTTCTATATTTCCTATAGACTGCCTCTTTATCCTGTTCTGTAGGTAATTTCTTCTGACCTATCCCTCATCCACTGGGGACTTAGTTTCAGTCATGGTAGATTTTGATTTCATAGTTAGTTCTATCTAGTTGATTATTTCGTAAATATGCAATGTTACTTTTTATAGTTCTAACTCCTTGCTGAAAATACCATTTTACTTTTATTGACATAACCGTAGTAATTATAGTGTTTTTAAAAAAACATTCTCTGATAATTCTTTTCCATGGGGAACTGGTGGATCTGTTTCTGTTGTCTGTTATTTATGGTGGTTCTTATTCATGTTATTATAGCTCTTCTTCGTCTGGTTAGGTTTGATCATGTGTTAAATATTGTGTTTATAAAATTATTCATAGAAATAATTTAACGTCTAGGATGATGTTGTCATCCTTCTGTGATACTTTTTTTCCCTCTGTCACTGCCAGTCATCGAACATAGCAGCAATTCTGGATGATCTTAATCCTACTTCAGGGCGTCTGAAGATTAAGGCCTCTGCCTTCTGCTCAGGTCATGATCTCAGAGTCCTGGGATCCAGGCCCAAGTCTGGCTCTCTGCTCAGCAGGGAGCCTATTTCCTCCACTCTCTCTGCCTGCCTCTCTGCCTACTTGTAATCTCTCTCTCTGTTAAATGGATAAAATCTTAAAAAAAAAACAGTCCTACTTCAGTATGTGAAATTTCCTGTGCCACTGAGATAACTCAGTGCATGACAGAAGTCAGTGCAAAGCCTATTTTACTTCCAGTTTGTCCTTACATATAGTTTCCAGTCTTTTGACATCTCAGTCATAGTCCTCCAGATCTTGCTCCCCACCCCCAGGAGGTAATCAGGAATACAATTGACTCTCTCCATCAGATCAGAGCAGCTCAGAGCAGTTAAGTGGCCTCAACTCTGTACTCACCTGTTTGATTTCCAGTCTGCTTTGGCCCAGTGATTCCTAACTGTTTCATTAGCTCTTCTGTGCTTTTAGAAGGATGGTAGTTATGGATCATCCAGAGTTTTTTTAAGTTCATATAAAGGATTTCAGAGTTACCTAGTGCATCATTACCAGAAGTGCAAGTCCTTTTACAATGCTTGTTTACATTGAAATGAACATTAATCTCTAGGTGGTTCTTTGCAGGAAAACAGACATAGAAGTAAAATTTTATTCTATATTGAAAATTAAAAACAAGTCGCCATGGCTAATGTTTTAAAATTGTTGCTGCTTCTTTGTTAGTTCAGATTAAGAACTGTTCTTACTCAGAATGTCTTGGAGTAGATGATTCCATGTAAATTGAAGGCTTTACAGGAATCTATGTATCTGATAAGTTAACTTCTAAGGCAAAGCATTAGTGAGTATATAAATGATGATGCTGTTCTGATAGAAATAAAACTTATAACACATGTTTAAAAATTCGAGGTAGACTTGAAACCTCCTTTGCTTGGAAACTTTTTAAAAGATGAAATAATGTTGGGCACCTGGGTGGTTCAGTCATTAAACATCTGCCTTCAGCTCAGGTCATGATCCCAGGGTTCTGGGGTCCTGCATTGGGCTCCCTGCTCAGCGGGGAGCCTGCTTCTCCTTTTCCCACTCACCCTGCTTGTATTCCCTCTTTCACTGTATCTCCCTCTGTCAAATAAATAAATAAAATTTTTAAAGAAAAGAAAGTTGAGATAATGTTAAGTGTCAGAAAATAGCATTACAGTAATTAGCTTATGTCTAATAAGAGGATTTAAAAGGTTAGTTTTTGTCTAAGGTGTAAAATTTGATTTACATCTTACATTTGACAGCAATCCATGTGCATTGTAGCTAAAATGTCAAGGTCATGATAAGCTACAATAAAATGATGTATTTAAGTTTTTAAAATAAAAAATTACTATTTAATTTATAACTTGTATAGGCATAGGAGCAGTAAGAGTGAAGGAAATAATGTGCTGTCTAAATGGGATGTCTCTAATTGGATAGGGCCCCCAAATGCGGGCCATGATTGGGTGGAAGCTGATGACAGAGCAGGTGAAAGAATTCACTGGAGGCAGAACAAAGGAGAGAAAAAGTTTGATGGGTGCCTGGGTGGCTCAGTCGTTAAGCGTCTCCTTTTGGCTCAGTCATGATCCCGGAGTCCTGGGATCAAGTCCTGGGATCAAGTCCTGGGATCGAGCCCTGCTTCGGGCTCCCTGCTTGGCGAGCCACCTGCTTCTCCCTCTCTCACTCCCCCTGTTTGTGTTCCCTCTCTAGCTGTGTCTCTCTCTCTGTCAAATAAATAAATAAATAAATAAATAAATAAATAAATAAATATTTTTTAATAAAGTTAATTAAATACATGGCAAGGATAGTGGAGGAGAGATTGTTGGCAAGGAGGCAGTGGGTGGGGGCTGCCTTTAAAGATGGAAGATGACCACATAGGAAATTCTCCCTTTCTGGGGGACTGTGCCCGTTTATAAGTAGCCCATTGGTTAGTTAGGACCTATGGATATGTT
The DNA here is from genome assembly GCA_004023965.1 of Spilogale gracilis. Taxonomy (NCBI): domain Eukaryota; kingdom Metazoa; phylum Chordata; class Mammalia; order Carnivora; family Mephitidae; genus Spilogale; species Spilogale gracilis. Next base: position 18,559 of record PITA01010745.1, on the reverse strand, counting down.
GAGGTGGATTCCCTGCGGGGCCTTTTCTGCATGCCATTGCTCAAGCCTGTCTGACTGAAAGTGGCCTCCACAAAGAATGCATGGCGTTTGAGAGAATCCAGTTCATTAGCTTTAGAGGGAGTGTATCTTTAAATATAGCTTCATCATTTATGGCCAAGCTTTGTGTTCCTTTGTTCCCTCTCCTGGGTCACACGCTTACTGTATATTTAGATTTTCACAGTTTTATACAACCATGCCACATAGCTTCTCTAGCACAAGTGATTCTGTTGATGATCAGATAGGGCTGAGGCAAGTTAGTGAGAAGTGTTTTGTGCATCCAGGATTTCAAAATCGCTCGCTGCCTTGCTCATGGTACTTTTGTACATTATATACTTATAATGGGGACCAGGGAGTAGAGAACCAACTTGGGCATACATAGAAAAGATTAGCAAGTGATATTTAATAAAAGCTTAGTTGGTAAATATTTAGGCATTAAGGAAATTTTATCAGTTCAAACATTCTAAAACCTATTTACCCTTGAATAATAAAACATTTGTCTTTTTGGGTTTCTTTCTCTCTTTCTTTTGTTCAGAAAATATTGAGTTAAAAACATTTTAATGCTATATTACAGATAATGGGATTCCCCGGGGTACTGAGGAGGGCTTCCAGAACCAAGCACTCTCTCTCTCTCTCTCTTCTTTTTTTTTTTTTTTTGAAGATTTTATTTATTTGACAAAGAGATACACAGCCAGAGAGGGAACACAAGCAGCGGGAGTGAGAGAGGGAGAAGCAGGCAGCCCGACGACCCGGGGCTCCATCACAGGACTCTGGGATCATGACCTGAGCTGAAGGCAGAGGCTTAAGCACTGAGCTACCCAGGCGCCCCAGAACTAAACACTCTTAACAGAGTAATCTGAACCTCTATGGGAAAAAGGAGAAGATAATGGTGTAAGAGGTTTGAAACAGGAGTTAGAGGAAAATATGTAGCAAATAGAAAGGAGAAATGTTTGAAAACAGCTGCGGGTGGTGCGGTAATTAGCAAAAGCATTGGAAAGGGAGAGAAGATTAGGGAAACTGGGGCAGGCAGATTTGCGTGTCATTTTTGCAGAAGGCTGGAGAGGAATAAAGAATAACAAAGGCAAAGGATTATGCCAGTAGATCCTTCAGGGGACATTGTATCTGTGAAGTGCATCTACTTTTTCAGGATTACAAAGAAAGGACATCACAGACTGTTACATAGACAAAATTTAGTGACTGATGGAAGGCAGCACATGTTAGAATATCGTACATGGGGGCATCACCACTACACGGCTAATAGCAGAGAACAGCTACGTGTATGTTTTCTTTTCCTTTTTCTCCCCTCTCCTCCCAGTTCTGTTCTCTCTGAAGTGTTGTTGAAGAGTATTGTGGAAAAGGTAAGAGACCAGGTATCCAAGGCGTGGGCCTCGTCCTCCTTCAGTAGGTGAGTGATATGTCAGACTCAATGGTAATTTCTATGGCTATAAAGTGGAAATAACAACTATATCATGATGAGATGTTTTAGTTTAAGCTGAAATATTTTTGAGAATGCTTTGAAAAATATACAAAATGTAAAATTTTATTTCATTAACTACTTATGAGAGACAGTATGCTATAGAGTTTTAGAGATCTAATGGCATTTCCTGCACACTTAGGTCTGGTTACCTAATTGCTCTGATTGGAAATATTCTGATTTATATAGTGGAAACACAGTAACTCCACTCACCAGATTGTGAGAATCAAATATGGCACTGCATGGGAAGATTTTGTTGGGGTACCTGGCACACAGTAGGTGATTAATGTGAGTTCCGTCCTTTACACAGTGACATTAGAAATTTGTTCCATGAAAAAAAAAAAAAAGAGAAAGAAATTTGTTCCATGGCCATCAGTCCATTTGTGTGGATCCATTTCTTTTTCTCATGACATATACATCTACTTTGTTTGCAGTATGATATAGTTTGTTCTTATGTTCCTTGTAACTTATATGTCATGAAATATTGTTATCTGTATATGTGCGACTCTGCCAATAAATGCTAGGCTGCTGAAGGGTGGTGTTCACTTTATATTCCCCATGATGTGTAAATCATGGGCTGTTTGTTAATAAATGTTCCCTATATTAGAAGGGTGACCAGTCAGGCTCTGAATGAAACTTCTGTGCCTGGTAGTATGTTCACTTTGACTGTAAAGAATGGGTAACATCTATACTACATAATGGATGGTTATTTAGAAATTCAAACCTTTTTTATTCATATATTTTTTGGATTTTGTCCTGGAATCATGTACATGTAAGCAGTGTCTTCAATGGGCAGAGTAAGGGACTGGGCATCTTTGTAGTATTGCTGCTTTGGAGTCTTTCCTCTCTAGCTCCTCTTTTAAAGGGTTTACTTGATCAGGTCAGGCCTTCCCAGAATAATTGCTTTTAATTAATTTATTATTAATTAGGGACCTTATTTACTTGTACAAAATTTCTTTACCTTGGCTACATGACATAATCATAGCAGTTTTGCCGTATATATATATTTTTTGCTTAGAAGCAGTTATAGATCCTGCCCATACTAAAGGGGAGGGGATAACACAAAGATATGAATAGCAGAGGTTGGGAGTCATGGGGGTCATCAGAGAATTCTGCTTACCACAGTATTAATAAAATTTTGTGTCTCCAATTATAAATAAAATTAACAAATAAGAACTATGACTTGAGTTCTGGTTTGTGAATGCATTACATTTTGCATTAGAATTATTTAGACTGAATCTATTACCCTTTAGATTCGATATAGAACTGTGACCTAGAAGTAAAACACAAAAAACAATCAATCTAAAGAAAAGTCCAGATGAACAGAAAAATTTAAAGTAAGACAAATGATAGTGCTTGCCTTGTGGTTTATTAGGTTCATGCCTTTTTGGTTTATTTTAGAGAGTAGAAATAAGAGTTTTTGAAAAATTCCTGGTTTTACTCTCTTGAATTAAGTCTGGTGATCATATTAATGGATAGTAGTTTTGATATCAAAAAGCAAAACCAAAGGGAAACTGGAATTGCATATAGTATGATGAACATTACTTTTATTGATGATCATAACCACCAAGAAAAGTACCAGGGCACTTATACAATGTTTTTTCTTTGTGTTTAAGAAAATACTTTTGTATATCATTTTAAAATGAGTATTCAAAAATGGAATTGCAAAGGAAAACATATGCCCACAGAAAAACTTGTACAAGAATGAATCATGGGAACATTATGCATAATGGATAAAAAGTGGAAAGATCCAAATACTTTTTTATTGATGAGTGCTTAAATAAAATGTAGTATATACATACAATGGAATATTACATGGCAATAAAGAGGAAGGAGGGGCTGGTACAGGTTGCAACATGAATGAACCTTAAAAATAGTATGGTAATTGAAAGAAATCACAAAAGGCCACATATTGTAGGATTCCATCTATATGAAATGTCCAGATTAGGCAAACCCATAGAGACAGAAAGTGGATTAGTGGTTGCTTAGGGCCGGTGAATGGAGGAAGGTTGGCAGGGGAGGGAAATTGATGGCTAACAGGCATGGGTTTCTTTTTGGGGTGCTGAAAATGCTTTGAAAGTAATTGTGATGGTTGCACAACTCTGTTGAATTATATATTTTAAATGAATTGGTTGTATGGTATGTGAATTATGTCTCAATAAAACCAAGAAGCATGGAATTGTATGGCATTCTAGCATTTTGATGCAACTGAAGTATTTACTGCTCTTCTTACCTCTCCTGACTTTGTTTTGAGCACCTTACTGTGTGGCATGTTCCATCTGCTAAGGCATGTGCATCCAAAATTGAAAAGTGTAATTCTGTATTGATGAATTTTCAGTGAGAATGAGTGGAAGTATGGGAGAGCATAATTTTTGTTCAGGGCTTTTATCATATTTGGTCCAAAGCAGTATACAATCCTCTTGGATTAAAGTAAGAACAAAAGTACATTGTGTATTTGTTAAATACTTCAGTATCTATTTCTGTTAAATTAAATTTAGATATAAACTCTGATTACATGAATAAGATTTCACAACACCCCAGAGCCCATGTTGTCAATTCAAAATTGTAGCCTTAACAATTTTTAATTTACATTGTATAATTTTCTTTTCTTACTGCTTCTCATTAGGAGCTTTTAATTTGATCTGTTTCTCTTCTAGTATAATCATAGAAAGACAAATAAGAATAATATTTAATGACAATGTTGATGAAAGAGAATGGGTGGAAGTCTCACTAGATTCAGAGTAGAAATCGTTAAGACAGTCTGAACACTTAGCTTCTGTTTCAAAATGCTTTGTGGAATTTTCTTGGAAATTTTCTTAGAATGCCTCTGAAAATGTACTGCTTTGCCCTTTAGCACTATTTGTTTATGGATCTCCGAGGAATTCATTAATATTTTTAGGATTTCTGTTTGCTGGTTTCATTCCCATTTTGCAGATTGAATTACTTAAAGTGCATAGCTAACATGATTTTTCCAAGACTGAGTAGGCAGCAGAGGTGTTGAAACTTAAGCTTTCAGCAACAAACGATGTTTTTTCGTTTTAAATGAATATTTTAGTACATTAGGATACTTTATTTCAGGCAACAGAATTTTATTTAAACTTGTAGTATTCATAACACCAAACACAGGACCCTGTCTCTTACTTTTAAAAAATAAAAATAGTAGTCTTAGAACTATGCTGTATGGGATAATCTATTAATTAATAACTATTTTTAAATGAATAATACCCTGACTCTATCGAGTCTTTAATTTCTTCCCAATGCTGTGACCTAATATGAGTAAGTGGTATGTACATTCTTGATATCATATATAGTTGCTAAAGAGACCCTAAGAGACCATCTAGGCTCTTGCCTTATCTCTGGGTAGGTTAAATCTAAATTGCTTTAGAGATTTTTTTTCCCCCTATGGTAAAAAATGTTACTTAAGTATTCATTTTTTTCAAACTGTGTATAAAATAACCAAACCTCTTTATTCATTGTTTGGAGGAGACAAATAAGAGTGGCTCCCTAGCCTCTTTAAAATTCTAATTTATTATAATTGGTTTGTATTTAAAATAGATTTTTTTTCTAAGGAGATGGAAGTTCTGTTTTGTTTTGTTTTGTTAAGATTATTTGCCAGTAATTCTTGTGACTGGAAGTCATTCTACCCTGTCAGTGTAGGTATGCTGTGTTACAAACATGAATAGTAGTAATAGGAGCACCTGGGTGGCTAAGTCATTAAGTTTCTGCCTTGGGCTCAGGTCATGATCCCATGGTCCTAGGATTGAGCCCCACATCAGGCTCCCTGCTCAGTGGAAGCATGCTTCTCCTTCTCCCACTCCCTCTGCTGTGTTCCCTCTCTCACTCTGTGTCCCTCTGTCAAATAAATAAATACAATCTTAAAAAAAATAAAAAAGAATAGTAATAATAAAAACCAACTACTCTTCACTTGTTCCTAATTCCCTTGTTTCCTTGCATGGTTCCCCTCAGACATCTTGTGCCATGGTTGATCAGATTCCCATATGATCTGCTAGCCTGGTTGCTAATCTCATAATTTGCTCTTGCAAATTAGATGGGAACTACAATATCATGCTTACTCTTGCTCACAGTGCCTCACTTGCCATTTAAGGATATCCTTAAACAGAGTATTTTAACTACTTACATCCTGTTTTGTTTCGGAAGGGACTGAACAATTTTTAAAATGCCGGAACTAAGTTTTCCAGAGAAAAGGAACTAAGTTTTCCAGAGAAAACAGCCACTTAGTAAACCATTTTAAGGGAAATAGGAGTATCCTTCTCCCTCCCCCCCAAAAAGCCCCCACAAAACACTGAAGTGAAGAACGAAATGTTTATCTTTGCTCATTTTATGCTTACGCTCACTCATCTTTTTCTTTGGTGGCTTGGTGTTAGAATTCCCTTTTTTCTACAGATATTTTAAGGGAGTATTTCCCACTATTTTTGTTCCTTCTGGATTCTTGCTTTATCTTTTTAAAGGCCATATGGTAAGTTGTGATATAATATAGTATTGTGATTATTGCATCCCATTAGACTGTAAAATCCAACACTCCCTTTTCACGTATTTGAATATAGACTTAATCCTTGTTGATGGACAAAGATGCTATAAAGTGGAGGAAAATGTGAGTCACAAAACTGGTTGAAGGAGGCAGAGGCCAGGAAACTTGGGACTGGGTGGTAGTACGGAAGAAGCAGGAAACTCTTGGAACATATGATTGCATTATCTCTATTGTGAAGTACTACAGAGTTGGAGCAGTAATAAAATTTGTTTTATCTGTACCTTAGTTCTGTTTCAGTTTGTTTCCAGAGATGTTGATAAAACAACATAATCTTGTCAAATTACTGCTATCCTGTAATATGAAATTTTTAACATTGTTAACAGCTGCTAGTTTAATAAGAGGCTTTGATATTTATTTGGAAATGTAAAGGCTTGGGGCGCCTGGGTGGCTCAGTTGGTTAAGCGACTGACTTCGGCTCAGGTCATGATCCCGGAGACCCGAGATCGAGTTCCACATCGGGCTCCCTGCTTGGCGGGAATCCTGCTTCTCCCTCTCTCACTCCCCCTGCTTGTGTTCCCTCTCTGGCTGTGTTTCTCTCTGTCAAATAAATAAAATCTTAAAAAAAAAAAAAGAAATGTAAAGGCTTTATATTCCATTATCACATATATGTTTTTGGTTAATAGATACGTACAAAATTTTTTTCAATCTACCAGGAAATTCTTTGAGGCAAAGGAACATGATCTTAAAGAGCATATCTCGGTTAGATTTGCTTGATTGCACTAGTGAAATGTTAGGCTTTATTTAGGGAATATTTTTAATAGTGGCTGTGGCCTACTGGACATAGAAAAAGTAGAAACAAGAAGCTCTGGGATCCTAACTCTGGTTCTTCTTTTTTGGTCTTGTATGTGGTACTGTTTTCTTAATAAAATACATGAGAATTTTGGTTGTCTCTATTACTTAGTCCGTTTGTGCCACTGTAACAAAAATATCACAGAATGGGTGGTTTATAAACAACCTAAGTTTGTATCTCACAGCTGTGGAAGCTAGGAAGTCCAGGGTCACAACACTGACGGAGTCTGGTGAAAGTCTGCTTCCTCGTTCATGGAGAGCTGTCTTTTTGCTATGTTCTCACCTGGCAAGGGGGCCTGAACTCTTTGGAGTATCTTTCATAAGGGTGCTAAATCCCATTCATGAGAGCTTCACCTTCATGAGCAAATGACCTCCCAAAGGCCTACCTCCAAATACCCTCACACTGAGGATTAGGTTGCAACATATGAATTTTGGGGAGACATTAACATTCAGTCTATTGCAATGACTGTGTCCCAGAAGTTAATATGAAGCAATAAACAGAATAATTGAAATTTTTGTGCAATTATTGACATGATACCTACAAGTTACCTTGGCCAGCAAATAATCCGAATAGCATTTGTGTAAATTATAATGTTTTACAAGGCAAAATTGGATATTTGATATTTAATGAGTGAACCAATAGGAAGGCATTCTTAGAATTTGTAATCAGACATAATGATTCATACAGGAGCTATTATTCCATTTCGCTGACTTTGTGTAAGTAAACTCCCCTTAGTATATTTAGAGACTATGATATCCATTGCTAGAGCAAATTAAATCATTTAGATTTGTAGTTCACTTTTGGAATAGCCTTTTCATAAAATATTGCTCTTTTGAAATGTACTGTGGAACATTAAGGGGTTTAGAAAGAAAATGAAAATATAAATGGGAAACATTGCCTTCTTATTGTCTAAATTTAGTGGGGATTTTTTTTATTCTCCTTAGGTCTTTCTAACTTTTTTAGGGGAGTGAGTTGCTATAACATCAGAGAATTGTGAGTTGTCTTTATAGGCAAAATTAGATGTGATAGCTGACCTGTACTTCGTATTCATGTGGTTTCATATTCATGGTTTTCTTGTGGAAACATCTTTTTTTGTGTGTGAAATTTTGACATTTTGAGAAACAGTCTAAAAAGAATATAGAATATATTGTTAAATATTATATATAAATTATATTATAAATATATTATATTTGTAATTATATTATAAATATAAATTATATGCAATATAATTAAATATTGGATATAATATATATTAAATACAAACATTGTATTTAATATTTTGACATTTATTTCACTTTAATGGATATACTACAATTAAATATTGAAATCTATTCCTAGAAAAGTTTGTATGATGTTTCATATGCAAATTATTTCAGAAACTTAATAATGTATTTCTATAAGCAGAATTGTAGGAGCATAACTGAAACTATCCGAAGAAAGACAGGTTTAATTCCAAAATAGCCGTGACTTTTGGTAAGTGCTACTTAGAATGAATACATTTTCACTTGGAATTGATGATAAAGGGAATAGTCTTGCACTTTAACTTTTTGAAAGAGGTTATTTTATTTATTTTATTCCAGGACTATATATCTGATGAGAAAGGTAGAAGATCAAATTTTAGCTTGCGCTATAGCTTGGATAGAGTCTTATTTTAAATGGAGCCAGCTGTGGTGTTCTGTACTAAGCATAATATATATGTTCTAATCTTGGTTGAATCGTTTTGTTTATATAGTTAAATTCTGTGTGTAAAGTGGCAGTTATTTTCACAGGAAGAAGAGGAAATGGAGGAACAACATAGGTGAAGTCCTATGAGAAAGGAAGCATGTTTGAATATTGGTTTCAACTTTCAATTTGGGTTCTAGGGATTCCATTAAGGACTGACTATATCATAGTAGCTACCTAATTCTCAAAGAAGAACCAAATCCTTATTTTTACGTTTGTGAGTAAACTCCATTTTAGAATAAAAATTAAGGATTTTGTGTTTGCAAACTTTCACATTTTAAACTGAGCCATAGAAAATTGGTTCATGTAATTTACACAGTCAAGTTTGAGGTAGCTAGAAAAACTATAAGCAGCCCAGAGGCCTTTTTTGTAGTACAGTTTGTCTGTTGGTGTGTCATGAGGATCCAAATGCTTGCTTTTTCTTTGTTCCAATTCAGATTTTTCTGCTGGAAAACTCTTAATATAACCTTTGAAAAGCGACTTTGTTTATGAAAATTGTTTTATTAAAGTAAAACTGTTTGTGATTTTTTCCCCTCTTATTTGTAAATAAACATACATTTATGTACATGGAGAAATAGACTGCTCTCAGGTAATTCAAATTGCAGTGTAAAAAACCCCCCAAATAATAAACAAGGACAAGCATCATATACTTGTGTTATAGGCAGCTCTGAATTGAGATTAAAAAAAGCTGAATTACCAACAGTAATTGGTAACAATGAAATATTTTTGAGAATATCGAAATTAACATGAAGTTTCCTCATGAAGGAATATTGTACCAAAGAAAATTTTAGAAGCTTTGAAATGATACTCTCTTTGTTAGAGTGCCAGTTCCTTTGGTATGTGTTTCCTTTTGTCACCTGGGGCAATTTTTCCAGCACGTAACACATGTGATGTTTTTTTATGCATTTGGAATAATCAGCTTTTCCTTGTGCTCATTAAAGGGGAAAAAAAAAAAAAACTGCAGCCAAGGTATTAGCACAAAGCAAGGTATTAACAGTGCCCAATCTCTACCAAATACCAAGTTCCTTTGTCTATTATCTAATTAACATACTTTAATGAGTTCACCAAGTTTAATGAATACTTCATGTAAAACTCAGCACTTTCTACCTCCTACATTAATCTGACACCTGATGTAACAGATCTGGCTAGATATTATGAATAATTCATGATCTAGTATTTCTCGAATAACAAATAATAAAGAATATGAAACGTTTAATATGGAGGGACTTCTTAAAGATTTGCTATACACGTACTTGAACATAGTATAATTCTTTCCGGCATCTATTGAAATGCATGTTCTAGTTAATAATAGCTTGAAAGAAACAATGTAATTTATGTAAATATATTTCTGTTCATGCTAATGATTTTTAAAATGCAATGAACCATTTAATAGTAAAACTCACTGCTTATAAGTTTATTCTATAAATAGACTTGCTTACTTTGACACTGTTGGGTTGGTCTGCAAAGTCTTTAAGTTCTATGATGTGAATAATAAACACTGCTTTCATAAAAAATGACTTTTTGAACTGTTGAAGTTGGAAAGAATATGCATAATGATATTGATAATTTTATTGACTTGTATTGACATGTACTTTGTATATTCAAATCTATGTGAAGTATTTCATTTACCATTATATTTGAGGGTATAACAGGTCTGGGAATTTTAAGCTCCCGTCTTAAGGTAACACCTGGATGTTATAATCTTTTCCCCCGTTTTCTTCATCCTACTGAAAAAAAAAGGGACTGAGAAATATGGATAAATTGTCAGATTTTATGATGTTATTTTTGCAAATATTAAAACTTTTAGTGAATATTATTGTGTTCCAGGCTCAGTTCTAGGAACTGGTGAAACAGATGAAAATCAACCTCTCTGTCCTCAAGGAGCTTAGACTCTAATAGGGAAGACAAGTTAACAAATAATTGCAGCAGAGGTTGACAAGACCGGTAGAGGTTGTTCTATGTACAAAGATTTAATTATTTATGATTTAGCAACAAGAAGAAAGGTCTAATTTGACCTTGCACAAAATAAAATATGAGGACGTTGTGCATCCCTACTTACTTTTTCAGTCATATGTTCAGTATGATCTATAGCCATAAGCAAAAGTGGATTTTTTTAAAAAAAGATTTTATTTATTTATTTGACACAGAGAAACACAGCCAGAGAGGGAACACAAGCAGAGGGACTGAGAGAGGGAGAAGCAGGCTTCCCGCAGAGCAGGGAGCCCGATGTGGGGCTTGATCCCAGGCCTCCAGGATCATGACCTGAGCTGAAGGCAGTCGCTTAACCAACTGAGCCACCCAGGCGCCCCAAAAGTGGATTTTTTCACATGTCAAAATATATCTATCACAATGTGTTTATATCAGTTACTTGGAGAAAAAAAATATTCCAGTAATACTCTCATCATTCAATCTATTTTCACTCCTCTTTTGAACTTGTATTTGAATCTGTATGGCAAACTATTTTGACTATAGTAGCAGATTTTCATGCTTTGAGCGTAGATTCAGTTTTTCAAAATATCAAAAATTATCCAGAACAAAATGTATCATATATAGTAGCTGAATAACAGCACAAAGTTATTTTTGTTGTTTAAAAATGATAGAATAGAATAACAATAGAATAATAAAATACAGTAATAGGTACAACCATCAAACAAGAGTGTGGCTATGAGGCAAGGAGTCTCATTTCCTTCTCTATGGGTAAATTGACTCTGAAGGCAGTTTTGAAAAAGCTATTAACAACATATGTCACACCGTATCAGCATTGCTGATGTAAGTTGCTTTAATGACAGAAAATTTACGGTTGAGATATGTATGTGTTCATTGACTAATAAATAACTCTATTTACAAAGCTTTACAATATGTCACTGATTAGAGTAGGGAGTGCCAGATTTTCTTGAGCTCTGTTGTGGCCTGACTGTATGCCTGGACCTGAGCATTTAAGAGGAGGGCAGATGTGGTTGAGGAGGAAGGTAAAAAAGTGAACATGCCGCTAGGGAATGGATGAGAAGATCAAGAATATTTAGTCTTAGGAAGAGAGAATTTAGAAAAGATATGATAGCTGTTTGAAATTATCTGAAGTACTTTAACATGGAGAATTAGGTTTATTTTGTGCATCACAAGGGAACAATGCTAGAGTTTTGAGTGGTGATATAGAGGAAAAGATCATCCCTAAGTGGCATAGGCAGCTTCAGAAGCAATGAGTTCCTCATATTGGAAGTATTCAAGTTGAGAACACGTGATCACTTGATTGTACTCAGAAGGGAGCTGAAATATTTAAGATGATGGTGTTTTATCAACCCTGGGATTCTACCTTTGACAGCTGAAGATTTTCCTTTTCAAAATAGATTTTACTAGTACAAGGAATTCATGACCTTTTTAATATATGTTTCAATTCTCATATCTTGTTATAATATAGTCGTTTGGAACACATTACTTGACTTGTTTTTATCCACAGTGAATATGGATATGTCTATTTTTTCTCTTTGTAGAGGAGTTTTTTATGAAAGATTTCCAAATGGATTAATTTATCCTTGTTCTCGGTTCTCTACATCTTGTGTACATGGAGAAATAGACTGCAGTTTCACCTTTCAATTTATTTGCCTTTGAATGTTCTACAAGATGCTACCTTTCATTATTAAATGAAAGCACTGTGATATGCTATGAAGTTCTAGCTTTTCATGCTTTCATGCTTTATGCTAAGAATTTTGTGTAGAAGGGCTTTTCCCCCTTTTGCATGAATTAGTTTATATCTGCTTCATGTTGAAGCTTGCCTTCTGTCAGTATTTGTGATAAATTAGCTTCTGAATATCACTTGGTATCCTTGATACAAGCTATATGACTATAAAACAATTTCCATTTTATCAGATGCAGCAATTTGGTTTAAATCCATTAGGTCTATTTTTTATTTATTTATTTATTTATTATTATTATTTTTTAAAGAAACAAGCTAAATTTAATGTCTCTGCTACCAAGTTGCAATTATGGGACTGGGTAGGATTTATGGCCTTTTTTGACAAACATTTCCTATTCAGGAACACTAAAGGATGGATCTAAGTAAAAAGGCACTTGGTCTCTTTCACTTATTTGAGGTTATATATTAAAAAAATACAGATTAGTGTCTTTTTGGACTGCTACTTTTCAAGTCTAAGCAGGTTAATTTAGTAATTAAATGTGCCATGGTTACTTTTGGTGCAATTAATTTTTTTTTTTTAAAGATTTTATTTATTTGACAGAGAGAAACACAGCCAGAGAGGGAACACAAGCAGGGGGAGTGAGAGAGGGAGAAGCAGGCTTCCCGCTGAGCAGGGAGCCTGATATGGGACTTGATCCCAGGTCTCCGGGATCATGACCTGAGCCGAAGGCAGTCGCCCAACCAACTGAGCCACCCAGGCGCCCCATGTGCAATTAATTTGATATACAGTTACTGTTACATACAATGTAAATGTGAGTAACACATTTGGACTTAGAGATATTTTTATAATACCTTTAATAGTGTTAAATTATTAAAAGGAATATCAGAATATCATATGATATGTAAATATAGGGCACAGCTGATATTTTAAAATATGATTAACTCTCACTATTCATTTAGAGGAGGCAGAGGAAAGTATGTTATTCTTGTTTTTATTTTAGAGATGAAGCAACTGAACATAATAAAAAAGATAAGGCAACAGATGCTCATTGTTGCTGTCACTGTAAAATAGTAGTATGGTGAGTCATAATTTAGATTACCAACCTAGGCCTCCAGCTGGGTGGGTGGCTTAGTGAAACTGACTAGACTCATTCTGAAGCCATGGTCTGATGTGTTCTCCACAGGCTGATGATCACTGTGACCTCATTTTCACGGATGTAAGTGCAAGGTCTGGAGTCAAATGGTCTGAGTTAAAATCCTAATTTTAGGGGTGCCTGGGTGGCTCAGAGGATTAAGCCTCTGCCTTCAGCTCAGGTCATGATCTCAGGGTCCTGGGATTGAGGTCCACATCGGACTCTCTGATCAGCAGGGAGCCTGTTTCCTCCTCTCTCTCTGCCTGCCTCTCTGCCTATTTGTGATCTTTCTCTCTGTCAAATAAATAAATAAAATCTTTTTAAAAAAGTCTGATTTTGCTGCTTACTGGCTCTGGGTGTTTTACTGTCTCTCTGATCTTCAGTTTTTGTATCCATAAATTTGTTGTAATAATTCTTTGGTTTGGGAGAGGATTAAATGAATTAATACATATAAAGTGTAATAGTACCTGTACAGAGTAGTAAATGATACTATTTACTATTCCATACTCTAGGGTATGGTTGTCTGAAAAACAGCCTTATAAAGTGCTACTATTTAGAGACCTCCCTAGTTTCCTCCCTACCAATTTCCTCCCTTCCCCTTTTCATCCCTTCCTTCCTTTCCTCTCTTCCTTATTTTTTTTTCTTATTTTTCCTTCTTTCTTTCCTTCCACAAGCATTTATTGAGCATTTACTCTGCTTAGGCTTTTAATATGAGAGGAAGAAATCTTTACTTATTCTGTTTGTTAGATTGAACGGTTTGCTGGTTTAGATGGCAACTTGTTTTGAGTTACTCAGCACTTCCAAAATGAATGAGGCAAGGGTATTGCAATCTTTGATCTCCCAACTCCTCCTGTCTTTCAAGTTTTCAGTGCTTTCTGCTCTTGGCTAGAATTTGTCTTATGTCCACATAATTTGCCCCATCGCTATCCCCATTAACCTTACTTTTAGATAATAATCAAGGTTTCAAGACTAATTCTACTTACAAGGATTTTTACAGTCTGGTCCAATCCAATTTCTTTTCCTTAGTTTTCCCAAAATTAATTGTTTGTTTCTCTTGAGTAAGTCCTTCTCCATCCTTTGCTCACATAGTTCCTCTACCTGAGTAGAGCATTTACTTTAGCCAGAAAATTAAATTCTCCCAAGTCCAGATTAAACCTCACTCTTCTCTAAAGCTTTCTCAGACCATGCTAAGTATAAGATATCTTTTCTTCCTCTGGGAGCCTGTTGTATTTGTCTGAGTCTCCTTATGGTCTTTGCTGAGTATCCTTTGAATACAGAAACCATTTTTTTTCTTTCTTTTTAAAAAAATTAACATATAATGTATTGTTTGCTTCAGGGCTACAGGTCTGTGAATCACCAGTCTTACACAATTCACAGCATTCAGTATAGCACATACTCTCCCCAGAGTCCATCACCCAGCCACCCTATTCCCCCTCCCCACCACCGCCAACCTCCATCAACCTTCAGTTTGTTTCCTGAGATTAAGAGTCTCTTCTACTTTGTCTCCCTCCCTGATCCCATCTTGTTTCGTTTTCCCTCACTCCCCCCCACCCCTCAGCTTGCCTCTCAAATTCCTCATATCAGAGAGATTATATGATAATTGTCTTTCTCTGATTGACTTATTTCACTTAGAATAATACCCTCTAGTTCCATCCATGTCATTGAAAGTAGCAAGAGTTCATTTTTTGATGGCTGCATAGTATTCCATTGTATGTATATACCATATCTTTATCCATTCATCTGTTAATGGACATCTAAGTTCTTTCCATAGTTTGGCTATTGTGGACATTGCTGTTATAAACATTCGGGTGCACGTGCCCCTTCAGATCACCACATTTGTATCTTTAGGGTAAATACCTAGTAGTGCGATTGCTGAGTCGTAGGGTAGCTCTATTTTCAACTCTTTGAGGAATCTCCATACTGTTTTCCAGAGTGACTGCACCAGCTGACATTTCCACCAACAGTGTAGGAGGGTTTCCCTTTCCCCAGATCCTCGCCAACATCTGTTGTTTCCCGACTTGTTAATTTTAGCCATTCTGACTGATGTGAGATAGTATCTCACTGTGGTTTTGATTTGTATTTCCCTGATACTGAGTGATGTTGAGCACTTTTTCATGTGTCTGTTGGCCATTTGTATGTCTTCTTTGGAGAAATGTCTGTTCATGTCTTCTGCCCAATTCTTGATTGAATTATTTGTTTCTTAAGTGTTGAGTTTGATAAGTTCTTCATAGATTTTTGGATAAGAGCCGTTTATCTGATATGTCACTGAATGCAGGAATTTTTTTTTTAAAAAGATTTTATTTATTTGACAGAGAGAAACACAGCCAGAGAGGGAACACAAGCAGGGGGAATGAGAGAGGAAGAAGCAGGCTTCCTGCTGAGCAGGGAGCCTGATGCAGGGCTCGATCCCAGGACTCTGGGATCATGACCTGAGTGGAATGCAGATGCTTAACGACTGAGCCACCTAGGTGCCCCAGGAAAAATTTTAATAATTCTTTGTATCCTTCCTCCCAGCATTTGATACTGAAGAGGTACAATGATAATAAATCTTCAGTAAATATCAGTTGATTGGATTTGTTGTCACTGGGGCTGTTTCTTTATATTACATATCTCAGTGTAAAATATAATTAAATTTAAAAATTGTTTGAAAATAATTGGACTATGTGATACTTTTTCATTGCATTTCAGAGTTGAGGGAAATTTTAGCTTTTAAAATATGACCATGATGCTAGGTACTGGGTGGCAGGACATGTAGATAGATAAAAATGGCCTCTGATCTCAAGATACTTGCACTTCAGAATGGGGGTAAAAGTATAAATCAAGGCAGAAGATAATAAGCTCTTAAGAAGTGGTAATGTGTTTTGGTGGTGTGGGAGTATTTAATTTTGGTTACATGAATTAGAGAATGCTTTATCAGTTAAGTTGAACCAAGCTTTGACTCCAGAAAGGAATTTGGTAGAAAGAGAATGGGAGTGTGGAGGAACTGTCATGCATAGAAAATAGGGTAGTTGGTGGGATGTGCTGAGAAGGGAGGCAGCTGATGTAGTTTGGAATCCGTTCATTAAAGGCTTGATGCTTTGGAGAACTGAAAATAACATGGGTCAAACTGTTTAAGCACGAGAGCCGTGGTGGCCTCTTTAGAGACAAATGAAATTTGAATTATTTGAAAAGGAAACTAATTTTATAGTAAGTTTTTATGCTTTATGCATTTTTAGAAACGTGAGAAAAACCTGAAGAGTGCCTTTTAAAATTCAATGTTGTTAAAAACCCAGAATTTCTAATAAGAAATGAAGTAACAAATATCCACTCCCCTCCCTTGTTTTCAGATTAGAAACAGCAGTCTTTCTGATTCACTGAGTTCTTTCTTTGCCTTATTGATTTTCTGTATCATCTTTCACTTTGAGGTGTGTTAGAAATGTGGAAACATTTTATTATTTATTACTTAGCTTTTTGCATTTAGATTTGTGTCATTTCAAGATGATAAGGAAGCAGTTCACAATTCAACAAAATAAAATGTGGCACTAAGAATTGAAGTTGATAGGCATTAATGTCATGATCCAAATTTGATCCACTGAGAATTAAATTCTAATGCTGAATTATACCAAAGGGAATATGTAATTTTATACTCTAAGTATAAAGAATGCTGTGAAGGGATTTTTCACTTAAATGCTGTTATTTTGGTTATTTTAAAAATATGTGCTCAGAGTTACAGGGTAAAAGGAAAATATCTCAGGATGGTGCAGTTCAGGAAACGAGGGCAGTTATTTTAGGTCATCCAAAAAAAAAAAAAAAAGCAAACTACTGTGGAGTTTTCGGTCTTAGGCCAATGCTTCTATCATCTGGGTGTGTTAGTATAGTGTTACTGTGCTGGGAAACTGCCTTGGGCAGGGAGCCGAGGAGTGGACTGTATACTAATTATACACTAAACTGACCAGGTAATATGGAGGAGCTGTGGAATGACTAAGAACGGAATTTGCCCCATGGAAGTAGCGATAGCATTCTGGGATGGATGTCGAAAGAGTCTGAGCTTCTATCTGGGCTCTCCCTAACTCACTCTACCACCCTGAGATTTTAGTTTTCTGTTTCTAAAATAAAGCACACCATCCATTGCATTGATTTCAGCTGATAATGGATTTGTTGTTTCATCAGGTCTCAAAGTGTACTTTGAAATATTTGATAGATATACATTAGTGAAGTTATAATCACTCTTTTGAATGTTGGTAGTACTTTAGAAAAAAAGAAATTAGCATATATTTTTAAGGGATTTTTTTTTTTTTTTTTTTTAGATTTTATTTATTTGACAGAGAGAAACACAGCCAGAGAGGGAACACAAGCAGGGGGAGTGAGAGAGGGAGAAGCAGGCCTCCTGCCGAGCAGGGAGCCCGATGCGGGGCTCGATCCCGGGTCTCCGGGATCATGACCTGAGCCGAAGGCAGTTGCTTAACCAACTGAGCCACCCAGGCGCCCCGAAATTAGCATATATTTTTAATAAATGGCTGGACTTGGGAGTGGGGAAAAGAGAAGAAACATTTTGTCAAAATTATATAAAATGTGCAACTTGGTAAGATTTTCCTAGCAGCAATGAAGACCATCTACTTTAACAGACAGATTAAACACATAAAGCACTTTGCTTCTATATTTCATTAAAATGCCACTCAAAAATTTTTAAAATTTGGGGCACCTGGGCTCAGTGGGTTAAAGCCTCTGCCTTCGGCTCAGGTCATGATCTCAGGGTCCTGGGATCAAGGCCTGCGTTGGGCCCTTTGCTCAGCAGGGAGCCTGCTTCCTCCTGTCTCTCTGCCTGCCTCTCTGCCTGCTTGCGATCTCTCTGTGTGTCAAATAAATAAATAAATAAAATCTTTAAAAAAGTTTTTAAAAAATTGTCTTGAGGGGCGCCTGGGTGGCTCAGCTGGTTAAGCGACTGCCTTCGGCTCAGGTCATGATCCCAGAGACCCGGAATCGAGTCCCATATCGGGTTCCCTGCTCGGCGGGAAGCCTGCTTCTCCCTCTCTCACTCCCTCTGCTTGTGTTCCCTCTCTGGCTGTGTTTCTCTCTGTCAAATAAATAAAATCTTAAAAAAAAATTGTCTTGAAACATGAGAATCTCGGACATAAAGCACTTAGGTAGTAATGCATTTTTTTAAATTTTTTAATTATTTTATTTTATTTATTTATTTTTTTTAAAGATTTTTTATTTATTTGACAGAGAGAAATACAGCCAGAGA
>PITA01010744.1:0-70288 GCA_004023965.1 Spilogale gracilis | reverse complement strand
TTTTTTTTTTTTTTTTTTAAGATTTTACTTATTTATTTGACAGAGAGAGATCACAAATAGGCAGAGAGATCAGAGGAAGCAGGTTCCCTACTGAGCAGAGAGCCAGATGCGGGCCTCGATCCCAGGACCCTGAGATCATGACCTGAGCCGAAGGCAGAGGCTTTAACCCACTGAGCTACCCAGGTGCCCTATTTTCAAGTTTTTGAGGAACCTCCATATTATTTTCCAGAGTGGCTGCACCAGCTTGCACTCCCACCAAGAGTGTGAGAGGGTTCCCTTTTCTCTGCATCCTAGCCAACATCTGTCATTTCCTGACTTGTTAATTTTAACCACTTTGACCAGTGTGAGGTGGTATCTCACTGTGTTTTCCCCCCAAAGATTTTACTCATTCATTTGAGACAGAGAGCATGAGAGAGAGAGAGAGAGAGAGAGAGAGAGAGAGAGAGAGATCACAAGCAGGGGGGAGGGGCAGAGAGAGAAGCAGGGAGCAAGATGCACAACTTTATCCCAGGACTATGGGGTCATGACCTGAGCCTAAGACTGATGCTTAACCGACTGAGCCACCCAGCCACCCTCTCATCGTGGTTTTGATTTCTATTTCCCTGATGCTGAGAGATGTGGAGGATTTTGTCATGTGTCTGTTGGCCGTTTGGATGTCTTCTTTGCAGAAATGTCTATTCATGTCTTCTGCACATTTCTTAACTGGATTTTTTTGGGTTTGGGGTGCTGAGTTTGATAAGTTCTTTGTAGATTTTGGATATTAGCCCTTATCTGTTAAGACATTTGCAAATTTCTTCTCCCATTCTGTAGATTGTCTTTTAATTTTGCTGACTGTCTTCTTTGCTGTGTAAAAGCTTTTGATCTTGATGAAGACCTAACAGTTCAGTTTTGCTTTTCTTTCTCTTTACTTTGGAGACATGTCTAGCAAGAAGTTGCTATAGCCTAGGTCAAAGAGGTTGCTGCTTGTGTTCTTCTCTAGGATTTTTGATGTTTTTTATTAAGCTTCCATACAATTTTTGTATCAAATGTGCATTTGGAAAGCTTCTAACATTTAGAAACCATGGAGTCCTAAGCATTTGATTTAAGGTGATGATCATGGTTTGCATTCATTTGAATTGGGACAGAAATTTTATTATGATTACAGTAATTGGCATATTTTTATGGATTCATTTTCTAATTTGGCACCCATTCAACTTCATGGCTCAAGCTACAGTAATGGCATGATGGATTACTGTGGGTTCTTTTCATTATTATTAAATGTAATTAATTTTTGCTCAGGTTCCCAGATGTGAACAGCATCAGGCTTCTAATCTAATAATATGGACTGTTTGGAAAATATGTGCTGTCAATTAAAGACATTTTATAATGGAAACAATAAAAAGAATCATTAATGAAAAGTAGTTTGCCTCCCAATGTACGTGGTTCTAGTTAATCAAAGGTACTTTGAAATTGAAGTCATTAATAAACTTTTTTTACTTTTATACCAACGAAGTGTTCAGAGATTTATATTTGAAATTAGAAAGGTATTTCGAAAAGAATGAATTAATGTAGTTTGCTTTTTACAAATACGGGTTTTTTCGGAGGGCCTGGGTGGCTCAGTTGGTTAAGCAACTGCCTTCGGCTCAGGTCTTGATTCTGGATACCTGGGATTGAGTCCCACATGGGGCTCCCTGCTCAGAGGGAAGCCAGCTTCTCCCTCTCTCACTCCTCCTGCTTGTGTTCCCTTTCTGGCTGTGTTTCTCTCTCTCAAATAAATAAAATCTTTTTAAAAAAATTTTAAAAAATCAAATACGGGTTTTTTCACCATCAGCATATGGTAAAAACAACAAGAAAAGCAACTAAGAAAATAATGTTTTGAATTTTCAGCCAAGCACACACACACACACACATACCCCACATACATATATATAATCCCCTGTAACTTTAATCAGTACTTCTGCAGAGATGGAGGTGATGAAGCTTTTTACTTACTTTGCTAGTTAGTCTTGTCTTTGTTCCCACATCAGTTGTTTTTAAAATGTAGGCAATATTACCTGGAGTCCCTATGCTCTAACTGCAGAGATTTGGGCCAAGAAGCAGCAGCAGGAAACCGAAGGTGGAAAGAAATTGGACCATTTCTTTCTGCTTTCCTCCCTTTGTCAGCACTCTAACTCTGACAACCACTGCATCTCTCTGTTTATAGCTCTTCACTCGGCTCCAGCAAAATATTCACCTCTCTCTCAGTGTGGTAATATCTTCCTAGTGTTGCTAGTCTTCGGATGTTCCAACATATCTATTCACTCCTGCCTTATATCTGTACATATATACACCTCAACCAAAGGCTCTTCATTTAATCCAACCCAATGGATTCTATCTTCTCAGCATGACTCCTGTGCTGTCAATTCCTATAACTAGTCTGTTTTTGGAATAATAGACTAGGAGTTTCTATACTATTTTCATATATAATTCTGTTAGAGTAAGTATAAATATAAGGACAAAATTCAGCATATTAAGAATTTTACCTGCTGGGCACCTGGGTGGCTCAGTCAACTAAGCGTCTGCCAATGGCTTGGGTCATGATCTTGGATTGGGATTCGAGCTCAGTCTGGGATTGAGCCCCATGGTGGGTGGGCTCCCTGCTCCACAGGGAATGTGCTTCTCCCTCTGTTGTGCTCTTTCTTTCAAATAAATAAATAAAATCTTAAAAAAGAATTTTACATGCTATGAAGTTTTTCTCATGGTAAAATTTATTTTTGTACCTTTGAGGAGAACATCTTTTCTTCACTAAGTATGTCTCATGACTAGGAAGCATTTAAATTTAAATAAGAATTTAAAAACATATTAGTCTTTATTTCATTTTGAGTTAATATGACATTAAGAAAATGATGTCACCCCTGAATCTTTCAATAAGGTCAATCTTATTACTTATGTACATTATAATTGTGAAACTCTTGGTAATTTGCATCAATATGTTGGAGTGATTATAATTCAGAAATAATTATCTGCTACCTAAAAACCTGCGAGAGTTCATTAAACTTATTTCAGTGTTTCTATTTTAATATACTCTCAAATTGACATTATTTAGAATGACTTTAATGTTCACAATATTCCATGTTGATTCTGAAGTTGATTGAAAATCAATAAAGTTTAGAGAAAATCTTTATCATCTCCCTTTTGAGTATACTATTGTTATTAAAAGAAATACCTCTTGGTAACATATATCATAAAAGAAATGAGTAAGCTAATATACCACTGAGTACAATAATATTTTCTGATAAATACATGGGCATCTATCAGAATATCACTGCTAACATCGATATTTAATTCCAGCAATATGTAATATGTTTCTAGTATGCAAAACTGTAAGCATTTATTTTAGATAGCTAGTATTTGAGTTCAAGAAGGATAGTATTCATTTTTTATCTATGCTCATTTCTCACTGATTAGTAGCCTTAAAGTCTAGTCCCTGGAACATATAGGTGCTAACAAATGCTTCAATGAATGAATGACATTCTGGTTTGAAATATCCCCAAAGAATTTGTTTATCTAGAAATAATTAAAGGTTACAATTTGCTTTTAAATATCTTTTTAGGACTATTTCCATGAAATGTTTCAATTTTTATTTCATGTATTCTGCTCTTTACTTTAGCATCCATTAACTCTTTACAAATCTCAATTTAAGTGATTAGCAGTTGCTTTACCAGGGTTTATTTACATGGATTTTAATATGGTTGTGGGAAAAATACTTTGACTTCAAGCTTTTAGAATGTTTTCTCCAAAATAGTTTTCCTTGAACGATAAATTTGTTTATTCACTTTAAATGTTATCATGTCCTCCTATATAATTACACAGAATAACTTCAGAACCATAGAGCACCAGCAGAAAATAGAATGCAATGCTGTAACTATGTTTCCTTACACTTTTATCTCTGAGTTCCTTGGGGGTATGTGCTGAACACTGTGCCTCTGCCCGCCAGAACTCCTTGCCATTCTCCACTCTCCTTAGCCCCCAGGAAATGGAATTTTATGGACCGAATCTCCCAGGATCCTTTGCCTTCTGGTTTCTGAGGTGCATTTGGATACTGCAAAACACAAGAAGGTAGGTACTCTGAAGGCAGGAAGGGAACGAGGTGGGACACCGATTCCCTCAGCTCCCTGTAAACAGGGTTGCGTACCTTTAGGGGAGACCTCGTCTCCTTTGGGTAACTCTTCCCTGAAAACCACAGCCCTCTCAGAACCAATCCCTTCCTTGCTCCTTCACCGCAGACATAGGTCCCTGTTGTGCTGCCTGTAGGGTGCATTACTAACCTCTAGCCACATCCCACAGCCTGTCTCTGGCTCTGTGAATAGCACCCCACCCCCCCGTTAAATTCTCTTTAATGAACTCACTTAAGTATGTCATTATTCTCCTTTAAGGACCCTGACCAATGCAAGACATTTTATTAAATAGGTGTATTTTTAAGCTTTTTTATTTCTCGCAAATGATTCATTTGGAAATGTGATTTATTTACTCTTCCAAAAAGAGTTATTCCTACTGACATAGATTTGTTAATTGAAAAATAAACAGTTGGCATGGAGAACTTAATAATAGCAAACATTTAATTCAATAAGCTTTTTTAGTTATATTTCTAAGTAGTTGTGAAGAGAAATTTTCAAATATATTCAAGAAGACTATATCATTATTTAAAAATAAAAAGTATTTTCATACATAAAGATAAGATGATAACCTACTTCTTCTCCTCAGATTAATTTGCAAATATATCTATGGGAAGTGACATGATAGCTCTGATATGCTACAGCATAAAATACATTAACATTTATAAAGGTAATCATTAATCATATTTGCTATGACATTATGATCCAGTCATACCATTATTTTCCAGGCTTTGACTACCATTAAGATGCCGTGTTGACTTAGATTTTGTCAGTATGTAACATTACCAACCTAGCTGATTTTGATAAGTCAAAGCTGAAAGACTGACCAAGACAGACACTTCTTTTCCAAGTGACCCCTTTAAGATTTATTGTGACACTTTCTACGTATGAGCAATTGTTCTAGAACATCACATTATTTTAGAAAGTAAATTTGCAAATAATTTCCCACTATAATTATTATTAAGTGATTGAACAAATATTATGTGGTACATACTATTCTGGTTGTTGATGTCAGGTGTCACAGAATAAATTAAGTCACTGTCATGGAGTTTTCATTCAAGAAGAGCAAGAGAGACAGTGAATATAAATAACCAACACACGTAGACAGGTGTTGATCATGATACGGAGAAAAAATAAAGATGGGGAAGGGATAAGGTGCTCTGGGTGGGGCTGAGTTTAATGAGTATGCGTACCCTGTTATCAAACAGTGCAGGGTTCAAGAACAATTTGATTTCTTTGTCCCACCTCCTGTCTTTTGGGTCATAACTATCATGACTTTCATTTTATGTATATGTTAAACCCTAGAAATGACTGTTATTGCTTTTCTTTGCAGTTAATATGTGTTTATATTTTTTCAGATAATTATAATTTTACTATTTTTTATTCCCTTCTGCATCATTGGGCTTCCATTTGGGATTTGTTCCTTTTCATTAGAGAGCAATCTTTTATTTCCTTTTTTCTCATCTACGGTGATAAATTCAGGATTTTTGTTGCTGTTCAAAACTTGTCTTCATCTTGGGACATGTGGGTGGCTCAGTTGTTAAGCGTTTGCCTTCGGCTCAGGTCATGATTCTGGAGTCTCTGGGATCAAGCCCCACATTGGGCTCCCTGCTAAGCAGGAAGCCTGCTTCTCCCTCTCTCTCTCCCACCCCTGCTTGTGTTCCCTCTCTCGCTGTGTCTTTCTCTGTCAAATGGATAAATAAAATCTTTAAAAAAAAAATAAAGCGTTGAAAATCTGAAATCGTAGAAATAATATGAGGCTTTAACTGATGGTGATATAATCCTCAGAAGAGAATTTACATTTACCTTTCCAATTTACTTCTGGTAGACTGGGAGCATTCTGGGAGCATCTTCATCTAATGTTGATGCTTAATATGATTTAAAGCCGGGTTCCAACCTGTACAAAGGTGACCTATTTTGATTGCACCCTTACTTATAGTTGCAACCCTTCAGGATCTCAGCCAAATATGGGAGATGTAATGTGCCCTCTCTTGGAGTCCCTAGACTTGAATTTTTCTTCCTCCAGCTTCGTAACATTTTCAAAGGCCCCTTCAGTTTCTCAGTCTTTCAATTACCTCACCTCAAGTCTATAAACACACTTTGAGGCAAAAGCAACCCCAAATAGTGGGTGTGCCTCTCTCCTTCTAGACCTTAGTTTTCTCATTCTTCACTGTTTAATTGGTTTTTCATATCTTCAAGTAAATAGTCCTCAACTTTTCTCATTTTTCTTAGCAAGAGAATTTTCCAATCTGCCATGACTGAAAACATAAATCTGCCCATAGATTTATTACTGAAGCCATAAGAAAACAAGTTCTAATCAATAGATCCATAGGGATCAGGGAAACAAAAACATTGGGTAGATGTTGGCCAGTTTCAGAAACTTAGCCTCAAAATTCTACATGCAGATTCTGAACTTCTAGTTTCTAAGAGTAGACTCTTGGAGTGCCTGGGTGGCTCAGTGAGTTAAGCATCCAACTTTTACTTTTGGCTCAGGTCATGATCTCAGGGTTGTGGGACTGAGCTCCACAATGCGCTCCATGCCCAGAGTAGAGTCTGCTTGAGATTCTCTCTTTCTCCCTCTGCCCCTGCCCCCAATCCACCTCACACTCGCTAGTGTGTACACATGTGGCTTCTCTCTCTCTAAAAAAAAAAAGAAAAGAAAAAAAAGAAAAGAAAAGAAAAGAAAAAATAGATTCTAATGAAATGAACTATTGAGTAGACTTGAAGTGCTTCATTTTCAATGTATGTAAGATCACCTTGTATATATAGGACAAATTTAAAAAGAAAATGGTGCAAAAGTTTGTGCAAAGGCTTTAAAACTCACACACAAAATAGAGACAAAGGGATTAGTGTAAATTATAAGAATTTTTTTAAGATCTCATATTCAAATATAAAACTTAATTTTCTTTGTAGTAAAAATAATTTTACAGATATGTATTTTTTACTTGATTTAAACTTCACATAAATTTTAAGTATCAGTCACTACCTGGTTGGCCAGTTGGAAAGTTATATAACTTTTTTAATCCTTAGCTGTGTCCTCTCTGGATTTTAGAAAGAGAAAAACTGAGGTAAAATCTGTGAAAACCACTAACACAGTGTTTAACACGTTAAATTTAGTATTAAATTCTTTTTCTCTTTGTTTTCTTCTATGAAATTCATAAAGCATGCTTTGTTTCCATGAACATTATCCCCCCCAATCCTTCTCTAGTAACTCAGCAAAGAGGTTAGTAGCCCTACTCTTGGCAATTACAATTTTTAAAACTAACAATGGCTTTTTGACTGTTTTAATGTGCCAGGTCTTGAGAGCAAGTTTCCAGGAAGAAAGGGCTGTATTAATTTGAATAATACTTGCCCTTTTGTGATGGTCAAAACCTGATATAATAAAAGTCAAAAGAGGATACTCTCTTCCTTTCCTGAAGCTCTGCATTTTTAAGGAAAAGAACAAGGGACTTTATTGCAGATAGATCCAGTTTTAAATTTGAAACCCTGACGGTTATTAGTTGCATAAGTTTGAGAAAGTTATTTAACCGGTCTGAGTCCTGGTTTAGCAATCTGTAAAAGTTGATTGGTAATATCTGCTCTTAGAATCTAGTGAAGGCTAATATGAAATAAAGCACATAAGATAGTCATTCATCTCCTAAGCATTCAGGAAAGATTACTCTTGTCTTACTTTAAGAAGTTATCAGGTACAACTATTCAGAGAACCAAAATATCTGTATTTGCATTTGTTAAGAACTTTTACAAATATCTGTTTTTGTTAAGAACTTTTACAAATAACAAAATTGTGAGTAGAAACCCAGTTTTTTAAAAATGTAATTTTATGCAGTAGGGAGTGTGGCTAAACCTGGAAGCACTTAACCTGAGGGCCTAGAGCTCTTATTCTGACATGAACTCATCTTCGGCAGTTCTATATCACCCAACTCCTCCTCACCCACCAGCTCCAATAATCAAACCAAATTCTAACCCTGTTAGTTGGATAGCATAAGAGATGTTTACTTTATTATATACTTTTGTTGCACATGTCATTTGTACCTTGAAATGCAACACTGCAACACACAAGAAAAATCTTTTCAATTGATTTCCCTACATGTTCTCTCCTCCAACAAAATCTAATGTATAAATTTGAGATTTCAATCATAATGGCAATGATAGAATGTCCCATGAAGATAAATGAATTGTTCTTTGGTCTCAGTGATATAAAAAGTATTTTAATCTTCGGAAGAGAAAAAGGGATGTTTTTCTTGCAATTAAGTAGGGTAATAAAAAGGTAAATTGCATCTTTCAGAAAATTGTGTTTTTCTCCCTACTTTCATTTCAGTCATAATCTCAGGATTGTCAGTTCCTAAGGATAAAGGAAACATACTTTGTATGTTATAGTGAGGAAAACACGCTAGACATATTTATTCTTTATTTTTTATCTCTTTAAGCATCATCATTTTAAAAGATGGAGGGGCACCTGAGTGGCTCATTTGGTTAAACATTCAACTCTTTTTTTCTTTTAAGATTTTATTTATTTATTTGACAGAGCGAGATCACAAGTAGGCAGAGAGGCAGGCAGAGAGAAAGAGAGGAGGAAGCAGGCTCCCTGCTGAGCAGAGAGCTCAATGCAGGCCTTGATCCCAGGACCCTGAGATCATGACCTGAGCTGAAGGCAGAGGCTTAACCCACTGAGCCACCCAGGCTCCCCTAAACACCCAACTCTTAATTTCAGCTCAGATCATGATCTCAGGGTCATGAGATGGATCCTTGCATCAGGATCCACACTATGCATGGAGTCTGCTCCGTCTCCCAGGACCCCCTCCCCCTTCAAATAAAAGTGCATGCATACACTCTCTCTCAGAAATAAAGTAAAATAAAAAGATAGAGTTGATTTTCATAGAATTCTAACCTAAACCTCCTTACTTTAAGTAGGAGATAACCCTTAGCATCTTTGTCTTCTCTATGCTACTTCTAAAACAATGCCAGTAAGAGGTTTGGAGCTCAAGTGTTTAAAAGGTCAAGATTCAGAGTGGGTGGAGGCAGTGAGAGAGACAGATAAAAGGAATAGGAAAGGGAAAAGAAGAATAATAAAAAACACAACTGAGAGAAATTTTCCAAGACAGATTTCTAAGAATGTCTTAGTCCATATGGGCTACTGTACCAAAATGCCATAAACTAGATGGCCTATAAACAAAAGGAATTTATTTCTCATTGTTCTTGAGGCTAGAAGTACAAGATCAGGGTGCGAGCTTAAACAGGTTCAAAGTTGCAGACTGCTAACTTCTCATAGTGTCCTCACATGTCAGAAGGATCAAGGCATCTCTCTGTGGTCTCTTAAATAAGGTCATTAGTTAAAGGGCTCCATCTTCATGAGCTAATCACTTTTCAAAGGCTCTACCTCCTAATACCCTCATCTCGGGGGTTAATTTCAACATATGAATTTGGGAGATACATTCAGACCTTAACAAGGAAGAAAAACAAAATATATGTGAGTGAATATGTCTTGACTCTTTCAAAAATGTATTTTTTTCATTTAATCCACTCATTCAATGTTAATTCAGTCTTTAAAAAAGACTCACATTCAAAAAAATCTTGACGTGGGGCACCTGGGTGGCTCAGTTGGTTGAGCGACTGCCTTTGGCTCAGGTCATGATCCCGGAGACCCGGGTCCGAGTCCCACATTGGGTTCCCTGCTTGGCGGGAAGCCTGCTTCTCCCTCTCTCCCTCCCCCTGCTTGTGTTCCCTCTCTGGCTGTGTTTCTCTCTGTCAAATAAATAAAATATTAAAAAAAAAATCTTGACAAATTAGAGCAAAGTCAATAATGACCAAGACAAAATGCAATAGAGAGTCATAACATATCGTACACTTAGATTCAAAGTAACATTTGAAATTATGAGTAAGGAAACAAAACCCTAGATGTTTTTTGGGTTTTGGGTTTTGGTTTTGGTTTTTTGGTTTTTTTGGTTTTTGGGTTTTTTTGGTTTTTGTTTGTTTTGGTTTCGTTTTTTTTTTTTTTTTTTTTTTTTTTTTTTTTTTTTTTTTTTGCATTTGCAAGGTTAATGTTGATGTCAGAAACAACTACTTTGCAATATTAGGCTAAATTAACTGAAAGAGTTAGGATTTCCTTTGTAGACTATATGGGTCAAGTCACATCAGCACATTAATGTCAACATCAAAGCTAAGCATATTCTGTAGCTGGCATTCAAAATACTGAAATGCACTCCAGTTTAAATCTAGTCTATGTGAGAAAATTATAAAGTAACCAAGCTGTTTAAATAGGAAAGTAGACTTAGCATACTCCATGCCAGACAGCAGATCAAGAAAAAGGATACAAGCTAGAGAAAAGTATAACTTTGTTATACTTTATAACTAAGGTAAATGTTCTTGTAATTGGAGCTATCAAAAAAGAAAAAGGGAAAGCTCCCTTTGAGAACTTGTGAATTGGTCATTACTGAACATTTTCACAAAAACATGTGAATGAGTATTTACCGTTGCTTCATCATTTCAGATGCAGTTTGTTTACAATCAGTATAATCCCCATCCTTCCAAGATCTCCTTTCCAGCCAGTTTCTGATTAAAGGAAGGCACTAGGGACTGTTCAGGCTGGATTTGGAAAGCAGACGAGGAGAATTGATTAGTGTCTGGAAACAGCTGTCAGTGAACATGGAATCTTGCCTATGTTTTCATTGCAGGTAGCTGAGGTCACTGGTGGACCCTTCCTCCAGCTACAGGATGACGATGTCTTCGGAAGAGTCCCTCACTGGTCTGCTGCAGATTGCTTCCAACCGTATTTGCCTTGGAGTGGTCTCCATTTTCCTGACTAATTCACAACTGAATGGGAGCTAGATCACATGAATTCTACAAAGCACAGTGTATTATTTTATATATACAGAAAATATAGCATAGATATTAGAAACCATTGGTTGAATAAGACACTAGTTTCTCTTCATATATTTTTGACTCAAGAATAAATATACTATCATACACCATTTCAAAATATTTTATCCTTTTAAATATGTAATTAGTCTCATGTGAGTAACACTCTGGTTCACAGAAGCACATTTTATATATCATGGCTGATTGTTCTTAAAATATAACATTTATTTCATTTATTTCTTTGGGATACTTAGTAACAATAAAATCATCTGTTACTAGTTTTCTACACACTTAATTGTCTGAAAAATTAAATCTGTCAAATTATATTCAAAGTATTTTATTTTAGAAGTTTGATTTCACTTATAAGATTTGCTTTCACTCTGATTTAAGGAAAATGGATAAAGTATAAATGAAGACCATGGAGATGGTCTTCAAGTTAAATAATGATGGGAGTAGTCTATCCAAATTATAAGCTATGGGAGGAAGCCTTTTTTTTTTTTTTTTTATTTTTTATTTCAGAAGGTGACTTGCAGGAGGTTTGTTAAGGGATTTCTTTCTTTTCCTTTAGTGCCAGGTTCTTGGTCCTGTTGCTTTGAAGAATGAAGAGGTAGGCCAGATAAAAGAGTGGTGGGCAGCAAAGCAAAGTTCATTGAGAGTACAAAGCTTCCGAAGAGGGAGGGGCCCTGAGAAGGTTGCCAATTTGGCATTTAGATCTAGGGGTTTTTATGGACTTTTGGGCGGACTGTTTTTAATCTGATTAACCCTCCCTGCCCCTGTCATCCAATCAGTTTTTTGTCATCTATCACGTGGGAAAGGGTCGAGAGCTCCTCCCAGAGTGGTGTAAAATCCATAAGGGTGGTTTCCTCTTAGGGTGGGGCCCCTCGTCTCTGCCTGCCTTCCTTCCAACTCTCCTTCATTAGGTTGAACTTCAGAATGATTCCTACACCTAAGGTAAAATTTGTCAATCACAGATCAGAGCACTGACCTGTGACCCAAAGACCTGAATTGTGGAAGGAAGTGTGGAGAACCTGTGGCGGATGGACTTCAGACCTATGAGGGGATTGGGCTGGAAGGTGTAGACAAGCAAGAGAAACGGTTCAGAAGTTTGGGGAGATGAGGAAAATGTGACTGGTGGAACAATGAAAAATCACTGAAGGTTTTTCTTTTAACATGGAAATACCAGGGACAAAGTAAAAGGTAAAGAACACAATATTGGACAAAAGTAGTTAAGATACATAAGAGAGGTAAAGTTGCAGCTCAAGGCGGGGAATAAACATCAAAATTTTCTCATGATGTAAATACAATTTGTCTTTTCCCTGACTCCCCAACACACACACACACACACACACACACACACACACACACACCCCACAAAATAATAATGTGTTATTGTGTCAAATAGTATAATGTCAAATATAATGTTAAATGATAAAAATGGATGATAGTTGGAAAAAGGCAGGCAGGGACAAGGGAACCCCATCCTAAAAGGAAACTACCCTTAAAATGAAAAAGACCCCATTCTGTTATTCTAGGCTTACTTAGTGGCCCAGCCTTAAGTCTTCCTATGGGAGGATTTATAACTTATAAATGACAGAAAAGAAGGAAAGGGCCTTGGGTGTCCCAACCCAGGCCTGGGAGCCAGCTCAACAGCCAGTGGGATATTTAAACAGCTTGATCTGGCTGTCTGCAGCTGTCCGGCAGGCCTTACGACAGTGGTAGCTGCTCCCTTTTGATCCCTGAGACTATGAAACACCACTCTGGAAGGATCCTTCCACCCTTTCCCAGTGAACAACTTCCTAACAAGGAGATGAGCATGTGCACAAAAACCTGACTGGGTGACAGGAGCATGGAAGCTTAATCAGACTAAAACAGCCCACCAACATTCTCATAAAAACCCCTAGACTTTGAAACTCTAGTGACAACCCTCTCGGGTCCCCTCTGTCTTCAGGACCTTTGTACTATCTCTCAGGAAACTTTGTTTTGCTGCCTACCACTCTTCCTCTGGTCTACCTCTCCACTCCTCAAAGCAGCAGGACCAAGAACCCCAGGCACTAAAAGCAAAGAAATCCTGCAACAACAATAACATCAAACAAAAGTACAGGCACGGAGCACCTGGGTGGCTCAGTCTGTTAAGCATCTGTCTTCAGCTGGGTACTTTAAGTCAAGTCCTGCATCGGGTTTCCTGCTCAGCTGGGAGTCTGCTTCTGGTTCTGCCTGCCGCTCCTCCCACCCCATTCTGTCTCTGGAGCGAGCAAGTGCAAAAATAAGTAATATTTACCAAAAAAAAAAAAAAATGTACAGGCTCATTTCTCAGTGCCAAGTCTCTGAATTTAAATAATGCTCCAGGGGCACCTGGAGCCCTCAGTCATTAAGCATCTGCATCTGCAGTTGGAACTCCACATCGGGCTCCCTGCTGGGCGGGAAGCCTGCTTCTCCCTCTCTCACTTCCCCTGCTTGTGTTTCCTCTCTAGCTGTCTTTCTCTCTGTCAAATAAATAAATAAAATCTTTAAAAATAAAATAAAATAGTAAATAAATAATGTTCTGTTTCCTGTTCATAATCTTAATAAACTTCATCTCTTTATACAGATATTACCCCCTTTTTGGAGGATGGGATAACTCTTCTGCAAAGCTAGGAAATTATTGAAAGATACTATGGTCCTTTATTTCTTTCCAACTTCCCCCATGACTAAAACAATTTGCCTTTCACTAATTCCTCCTACTACTAGTTCTTAGGATTTATTTCATACTATCTCTAAAATGTATCTCCTGTAGAAGTCTTTTTACCTTGCCCTCCTTGCACTGGATATTCACAAATTTACATAGTAGTATTTGTGAGGTTTTTTTTAAGGTATAAAGTTTGGGCTTTTTTTAAGATTTTACTTATTTGAGAGAGAGAGAGAGAGAGAGAGAGA
Organism: Spilogale gracilis; assembly: GCA_004023965.1. Lineage (NCBI taxonomy): Eukaryota > Metazoa > Chordata > Mammalia > Carnivora > Mephitidae > Spilogale > Spilogale gracilis. The sequence continues at coordinate 56,387 of PITA01010744.1, read as the reverse complement.
GAGAGAGAAAGTGAGAGAGAACATGAAGAAGAGAAGGTCAGAGGGAGAAGCAGACTCGCCATGAAGCTGAGAGCCCAATGTGGGACTCGATCCTGGGACTCCAGGATCATGACCTGAGCTGCAGGCAGTGGCTTAACCAACTGAGTCACCCAGGTGCCTCAAGATATGAAGGTTTCTAATGCACTACAGTAAAAAAGCAGAGTCTTGTTAGACATTGATGCTAAAAAAAAATAACATTTAATTTCCAGTTTTACTGCCTAATGACTGATGAAACTAAAACTCTTATGATAATGTCCGCTCCTGAGAAGGTTTTTGTAAGATTGAGACATCATGTGTAAAGCTCTTAGCAATGCACTTAACCCCTGCTCAATTACTATTAATCCTTTCCTTTTTCACCTTGACACCAGTTTTTAAATTCCTCAGAATCCCGAATCCCCAATGTTTCCTACCTGTGTTCACGTGCATCGAGTTCATAGTTTCCCAGTACATCCAGAGATCGCCTGCATCAGAATGTTCTGGTAAAAAATATATATATATGTATATATATATATATGTTGATATGTAGATATATAGACATAGAAATAGATGGACGATAGATAGATTCATGAGCTCCAACTATGGAAAGTATCTTTGGGACTAGGGGAACTATATCTGCATTTTAACAAGCTTCCGCATGCTATTTATGGCGATGATGTTTCCAAGCAATTAACCAAACTTTCTGTAACAGTTAACTACTGAAATAGTCCATTTCAAATTATATCTACAAGAAAAGTAAAATTTTAAAATAAAATTAAAACAAGTTTTAAACATGAACATGAGGATTGTAGAAAACAACAGATTGACAAAGAGAGCATGCGGAGTGATAAGGTGGTGGAACGTGGCATCTGGAAAATCACAGGATTGGAGGAAGAGGCTAAAATCGTTTCTCTAAGTCGCATGTTAGAGAGGTTTAATGGTTTCTGCACAGCTTAAGCAATGGAATAACTGTGTTGTATGCAGCCAGCTGTCAGGTTTCTTTCTTATCATTGTCACCGCATAAGATTGCAGCTATCAGACTCTATTCATTTTCCAGTCTCTATGTTTTTAGTGTCTTCTGTCCCCAAGTGTCCACTTTAAAATGCACCAAATTGCAGAGGTACAGGAAAATAGAATCTGTATTCCTTTTATCCAACTTTCCAACTTATATCCTCTCTTCAGCAAGATTTGGATCTTTCCATAAATGATTCTAAGAAACACCAATGTCAGGTTTAACAAATCAGCATATTTTAAATCCTCCGGGACACAAACTTACGTGGAGTCTTCACATAAGTTAATAGGCATATTTTTAGATTTTTAAAAATTTTGAGAGAATGCATCAACGAAAATAATCTAAATTTATTTTTAATCTCCTATATTACATTTGCCTTCCTACAAGTTTGATAATTAGCCTTCCTACTTTTTCTTCTCTAAATTAATTATTCACAGTTTCATTATAATTTATCAAGAACTGATTGTATCATAGGGATTTGACACTGAGTTTTCTCTTCTTAAATCATCCCCCAAAATGCTATTCATTCACTTTATTCCTCTAGGACACATTAAAATGTCATATTTCCCAAATAGCAAATTATTATTCTGTTCTCTGAAAGCTACGGTTACTATATAAGGTACGATATGATAAATGCTTGTTTCAAATGTCTAAATTAAGTCATAATAGGTCCATCAGTAAAATATATTGGTTAATAATACCTTCCATTTAAATCATGTTATAAAATACATTCTTTTATTTATTTTTGCAATGTTGCAAGGCAGACAAATTATTGTCCCTGTTTACACACAAACAAATTTGAAGGATTAAGCATGGATTAGCCCAAGGTCACAAGACTACTGAATGGTGAACCCAGAAACTAAGACTCGAGTCTTCTCACTCAGAGTCTACTGGTCTCCTCCCTCTTGTATCAGCCTCTAGTTGGTACCATTGTATCATCTCTAGGTGATCAATAACTGGGAATAGTAGGGTCCAATCTGTTTAACTCCTGGTGATAATTTTAGTGAATATATCAAGATAGGTAGTAAATAATACATGTTAGACAGATTTGAACTATCCTGGCAGGCAATTAGATAATTGACCCAGAAGGTTAAGTTAACGGGAAAGGTTTGCAGCTTTTAGTGGAGTCTACATAGTAGAAATAGTCAGCAAGATTAGAACTCCTTCTAGCCTCTCTAATCCAACATATTATGGGTAGAGAAATATAGAACCGAAAGTTTATCTAAACCAGTTGTGCATCTAGTCTTGTGATCTAACACAGGTGCCTATATCCTAACCACATGTTCTTCCCTGTACATATAGTATTAGACCCAGAATAAATCCAGCTTATCATCACTGTCTAATAGTGTGTTTAGCATGTCATCTCAGTCAATATTTCTTTCTTTCTTTCTTTCTTTCTTTCTTTCTTTCTTTCTTTCTTTCTCTCTCTCTTTCTTTCTTTCTTTATTATTTTTTAGTGTTACTTAAATTTTTTTCCCAGTGTTCCAAGATTCATTCCCCATTCCCCACACCCAGTGCTCCACGCAATAGGTGCCCCCAGTACCCACCACCAGTCTCTCCCATCCCCCCCCTCCAAGTCCCTCAGTTTGTTTCTGGGTCCAAAGTCTCTGTTGTTTCGTTTCCCTCCCCGATTTACCCTGCTTCCCATTTCCTTTCCTTCTCCCACTGTTCTCCAGGTTACCCCTCATGCACCACAAGTAAGTGAAACCATGTGATACTTGACTTTCTCTACTTGGCTTATTTCACTCAGCATAATCTCTTCCAATCCAGTCCATGTTGCTACAAAAGTTGGATATTCATCCTTTCTGATGGAGGTGTAGTATTCCATTGTATATATGTACCATATCTTCTTTATCCATTCATCTATTGAAGGGCACCGTGGCTCTTTCCACAGTTTGGCGATTGTGGCCATTGCTGCTATGAACATTGGGGTACATATGGCCCTTCTTTTCACCACATCTGTATCTTTGGGGTAAATGCCCAAATTTTCTTTTATCTCAGAGATTTAAAATCACACTTCATCATAAAGAAAATACAGTGTTTGAACACATACAGTTCCAAAAGCCTGCTCAGTCACTTTCCATCTGGGCAACCTTGAGCAATTTAAATGTTACCAAGTCTCAGATTCCTCACTGTTACAATGGGCATAACAATAACAACTTTGTAGACAGGCCAGATACCTGAGAAATACTCACTACTTATATTAATTAAATCTTTAATTCTTCATATATGAAAAGAACACTGCTATCATACATGAAGACACAACTTTTACCCTGGCTTTGCTATGAACCAGCCATTTAACCGTCAATGAGTCACTTCTGCTGTCTGGGTCTCATTATTAAAATGAAGGGGTTTTGGGCACCTGGGTGGCTCAGTGGGTTAAGCTTCTGCCTTCAGCTCAGGTCATGATCTCAGGGTCCTGGAATCAAAGCCCACATAGGGCTCTCTGCTCAGCGGGGAGCCTGCTTCCTCTTCTCTCTCTGCCTGCCTCTCTGCCTACTTGTGATCTCTCTCTGTCTAAAATCTTAAAAAAGAATCGGTTTTAAAAAAAACAATAAAAAAAATTAAAAAATGAAGGGGTTTCTTTTTTCTAACTACGCCAGGAGTGTTATTTAATGATTTCCTTCTAAGTTGCTTGAATTTAGTTCCATAATCTTTTATCCCCCTCACACAAAGAATCTCCAAGCACTGGTTTTCAGCATATTATAAATAAATGCTCTATAAGATTAGCTGTATTCCTAGCTACCCATTCTGCAGAGATTTTTACATTTGAACAGCATAATCTTTTACATCAACTCAGCCAGCAACTGACTACACTGTTTACAGGCTTAAACTATGTGAAAAATAATTTAATCTGAGAATCATTGCACGGAAGACTGGGATATCCGCTCTGTTCCCCAGAGTTGCTGCTGCCTAAGATTCTGCCACAACTGTCATGAATAAGACTTATTAGAGATGAATCAGTACTTAGCTGAATATAGGTCAAAACATCCAAATGAGATTTTGCTGAAAGACAAAGCTGCTATATTATCTGGTAAATTTAAAGCCAATACTGTTTTAAGGGAAATATCTGTTGATTAGAATAAATTATAAATTGACTTTTTTTTTCCCCTCTTCATTTTGGTCAGTAGAGTCAGCACAAGGTGTTGTTCAGGAAATTACCTGGAGGAAAGAAAATGGAGCAAGCAAGTTCTGCCTGTGGATGGCAATGTGAACAGGGCATTCAGAAGGAAAACAGTGCTTAGTTGAAGTATAGCTAAGGATAAACAGCAAGGGTGCTCCTTGCCCTTGCATTTAGCTCAGAGGAAGTTAGATAGAATGCAGGCAATGTGGATGCAGGCTCTGGTGGCAGGAAGACCCAACCAATCCCCCTGACCCAGTTGTGAATTTTTGTGTTTTTTGTTTTGTTTTGTTTTTGTTTTTGTTTTTCTGTGCACCTGTGAATTTTCATCTGGCAACATCATGATTTGGTGAGATCATTAGGTATAATATACCATTGGTACTTGTCATAGAATTGATGGCAGAAGGAACAAAGGCTGGACTTTGCTAGTCCCTAGGCAGCTTTCCTGAGCATACAGATTGTGAAACCCCTACCATATGGGTGGGGTTTGGGGATATAGGTGGAGTCTGGGGCGGCCAACCAACAAAGAGTTCTTGAGATGTCTTTGGTGCAAAATGGTGGTTTACTAAAGCAAGGGGACAGGATTCATGGGCAGAAAGACCTGCTGCAGTGGGGGTTGTGAGGGATGGCTGATTATATACTGTGGGGTTGGGGGAAGTAAATAAAATGGGAAGTTTTGAGAAAGATCTTTCGTATGTTAAAGAAGATGTGGGAGGCCTTGCCATTGTCAAGTTAAGGTTGTTTCCCCTCTAGCAAGGCATCAACCTGAAGGTGGTTGGGAACTTCTGGAGGAATATTAGGCTCTCCCCACTTCAAATATCTGTCAGTGGGCTGCAGGTTATAAGGACACCTAATTGTATCTACATTTCCTTCGGAAAGCTAGGCCATTGATAGAAACACTTTGTTCTTGTAAATTGCTAAGACATTTGTAAACTGGGGGAGACTCAGGTCTTGCAGGATTGTGATGCCTACAAGTTAACTATTTGTTTTTCCTTTCCTTCCCTTTACGGCAGCCAGGGGTGCTTGAGGAATGTCACATAGATCCCATGGAGGGGGGTGTGGGGTGTTAGTTTCTGCTTTGTCCTTAGCTTGTCTTCTCTTCTTTCATCACTAAGGCTTCCTCAAGGACTTCCTTTAATGTTCCACCACTACAGTTTTGTTCTCCTTAGCATTACTTCCCTCCTGTAACCATAAACAACCCCCTCACCCAAGGTATATGTCAGCAGTCATCTTTCAAACACACAGCCCACTGATATATAGGAAGGGTCCTATGACCAGTATTTTACTGGACAGTAGTAAATAACCTTATCTTAACAGCAGCTAGCTCCCTCAAGCTCCTGGAGACCTTGCTTTTAACATGCACAAATTCCTTAGAGATTTACATTAGCCCTAATGCCCACTAACTAAAAGTATGGAATCAGTTACTCCTCACAATCTCAGTGCAGCTCTTTCTACCCACGGGTCCTGCCCCTGTGCCTTAAGAAAGCACCTTTTTGTGCCAAAGATGTCCCAAGAATTTTTTCTTGACCATCTGCTCTGTGACCCCACATCAAGAATTACTTGTGTTTTGGGGTGCCTGGGTGGCTCAGTCATTAAGCATCTGCCTTCAGCTCAGGTCATGATGGGCATCCTGGAATGGAGCCCTGCATTGGGCTCCCTGCTGGGTGGGTAGCATGTGTTTCCCTCTCCCACTCCACTGCTTGTGTTCCTTCTCTCACAGTATCTCTCTGTCAAATAAATAAAATCTTAAAAAAAAAAGTATTACTTGTGTTTTATATGAATCAAATATTTCCCATAATCTTATTATGTAAGAATCCTGGGAAGAGATTAGACTTTCCATAAAGGAAGTATTACAAGGAATGCTAAGAAAAGAAAACATTCTAAGACATGTGCCCCTCTTAAACTAATTGCCTAAAATTCATGTCATTGAAAACCCACAGTAACTCAGTTTCTTTGGAGTCAAGAGGACCTTGGAGTAGCCTGCTTCAACAAGAACAAATGCCTTTTTAATATTTTATATTCTGGAGTTACATATAAGAGTTCTGTTATTCAAAACATCTGGAAACCACGGACTCCTCGAACCACAATGTTCCAAATAAACTACATTCCTTTACAAAGGAATACAAAGTTACATATTGTTTTGAAGTACTATCTTTTCAAATACACTACTTGCTATTTATTAAGGTTTTAATATCAAGGAAGATACAGAACAAAATATTTTATTGTTGTTACTGAAACAGGCACTGTTTAAAATGTCACTTCAAGGACAGAAATACAAATGTTTCTGATAAAAAAAGAGGAAAAGAAAAAATGCTATATTAGAAAAACAAGTTGAAAATCCCTTTTAAAGGGAAATGTTTAAATGTATAACATATTTTCTTTAAAATGCAAAAAAATATGTCAGAAATTTTCCCATTAATTTTCAATAAAAATAGGTGAATTACAACTCTTGCTATTGTCTTAATTGCAATTTTTCATGAGGGGAGAATAGCTGTCAGTGGCATTTCTGTGATGGAGATCACACACACACACACACACACACACATACACACACACACACATACACTAAGCTAATCAAATATGCATTACCTTGCAGATCATTCATTAACTGACAGTCATTAACTGATTATAAGCTTTTAATAGTGTCATCTGGCAAACACGGTCCAAGTAATCATTTAGTGGTATAATATAGCTATATTTTTAAGAACTTTATTTTAAAGGTGGAATAAAGCACCAAGCACAGGAAATGCTTGTTTGCCAAGAACAGAAATAAGTCATTTTCTGTCCACCACAAGCAAACCTAGCTATATTACTCACAAGTTTCACATTCAGCCAAGGTCAAAGCATACATTCCCACATCACCTTTGGAAACTGTGTAGCAAGGCTTGGTATAAATTTACCTTCATTTTATGAACAGGTAATTTGTCATTCCTCTTAGGGAAAAATAAAATGGTTTTTGGAGGTTGATTCTGTGCTGTGATATATTTTTAACCTTTACTGGGCCCTCAACAAACACAGTGCCATTTGTGAAGAAGTAAATGTTCCTGTAGTTTGCATAACACAACTGTCATCACTGGCCATTAAATGATCAGACCCAACATCCATTTCCACAGATTAAGAAGGAAGCATAGAAACTGAAGACAGTTTATGGTACAATGAAAGGAAAAAAGGAAGAAGGGAAGGAAAGAAGGAGTTATAAAATAGAACCAAAGGGGTGCCTGGATGGCTCAGTCAGTTGAGCACTTCCAACTCTTGATTCTGGCTCAGCTCCTGACCTCAGGGTCAGGAGATCAATCAGCTTTGCATCAGCTCTGTGCTCCATGGGGAGGCTGCTTGAGATTCTCTCTCCCCTTCTCTCTGTCCCTCTCCCCATGCACACATGCACATGTGTGCTCTCTCTCACTCTCAAAGAAAGAAATAAAGCTTTAAAACAATAGAATCTAAAATAATAGATTAGGAGATTAAAATTACCTGGGTGTTATGGAATTAAATTTTGTCCCCCCATAATTCCTGTGTTGTAGATTATAACTTTATTTAGAGTAGGTCTTTAAGAAAAGTAATTAAGATAAAATGAGATCATTAGGGCAGTCTCTAACAAAACACATCCTTGTAAAAAGAGAATATGACATAGTACACAGGAGGGAAGGTCATGCACAAACACGATGGAAAAGACAATAATCCGTAAACCTGTAAGACAAGATGAGAAACGGCAGAAGAAACTAAACATGCCAACACCTTGATCTCAGACTTCGAGCCTCCAGATATGTGAGAAAATAAGTTGTTACTTGAGCCACATCCACTCTGTTACATTGTTCTGGCAGACCCACTAATCTCATACACTGCACAATGGAAAGAATATTGAGCATCAATGTAATAGATGTGTTTAATTATAAGACTTATTAAATGGAAAACTTTCATTGAATTTATTGGGTGTACATAATTAGATGAAATGGAAAGGGCAGATAATTGGTATTTCTAGTTGACATTTTAAATCAACTGCTAGCTGATTGTAATAAATTAGACTAAAATGTTCACAATTTTTCATCAATGAAAGTGTTAATATCAACTTTATAGACAAAAAAATCATTCAAAATCAATCAAGTAAGTGATTACTGAACAGATTTACGAATAATGTTTCTACCCCTGATACTGAAAATCAGCTGTAAAGATAGGAAAGCCTGACTTGAATGAGCTTGATCATATTGAAAGACTGAATGAGGCATTCTTATTTCCTGCCTGCATCTAACTTGAAGGTCTTTTGTAATTTGCCTGTTTCTAAAATGCAATGAAAAAAAATAGCATGGAATTAGTAAAAATTAAAGGAAATTTTACGCAATAGTAAGTCAAACTGTTCATGAGATTGAATTTGCTGTTTTAAATATTGAGCTCTAATTGAAAATTGCTTTAAATTCATACTTATTGGTTTACATAATTGAATGCTTATTGGTTTATATAATTTATATAATCCAAGAAAGGAATTTAGTTGTGGTTTGATCCTGAGGTTTACTAAGCCACCAGATTTCCATCTTGAGTATACAGTAACTCCTCTGCCTTGTTTCTCCTTCATGTGCCATATATGTCCTCTTTGCAGCCTTCTACCTTGCACCCAAGTAGGGATGTTACAGATTTTACATTCAGATGACAACTCCAAGTGTGGTCCGTGGACCAGCATCAGCAGCATCACCTAGAGGCTTGTGAAAAATTCAAATTCTAGGTAATTTGTCAATTAGTCAAACCTCTGAATAAGAATTTCTGGAATTGGGCCCCAAAGTCTGTCTTAACAAGCTCTCTATATGATTTTTACAAACATTGAATTTTGAGAAGCATTGTTCTAGAACAGTGTTGTCAAACCTGATTGCCTATAAGTATTACCTGGGGAGATTTAAAAATAATATCATGGTCTGAGTCTTATCTCAGCGATTTTAATTTTGTTGAGATAAGGACCATGCAATGCTCTTAGGGGAAGTCCTTGCTTTGTATGCAGATTTCACAATTCAGTGAAATACCACTAATCCCCAACAACCTGGTGGAAATTTCAGTTGTTGACGGCATATTATCTGCCAGTAATGACATGAAGTGTAGACGTCACTGCTACTTCTTCAGTCCGCAAATCTCTATGTAAATAACAAAAATGCATTAGAATCAGTGACCAATCACATTGCCTTTTTTAAAGCATATCTCTGATTAGTCACTGCACCTCTGTTATTCAGTTTATGCATGGACAGCAAAGTGTGTCCCTCGGTGATAAACCCATGTGATATATTACAAAAATGGATAATCAAGAAAGGAAATTGACCAACAAACAGAAAAGGGCACAAAGAAAGCAAAACTGATAATAGTGGAAGTAAAATGCAAATAAAATGTAATGGAATTGCAAAAGACATAGCCAGCCATGAGGATACTGACACCGATGCTATTGATAGACTCTAGGTGTGAAGCCAGAGGAACCTAGTAAAGGCAAATCTACCAACATAAACAAAGAAAGTGGTTATGAAAAGACAATGAAGAGGTCCCTGACAAAGTGACATTGGCAAAAATATTTTCATTAAAGAAACTCTCAAAGATATTTCACAGTGTTGAAAGGCCAAAGTATATAATGTTGGAAGCTGATCTAAACTTGGAAAATCTGCCAACACAGAAAAAATGCATACTTCATATCATGGTATAAAAGAAGGCAAGCACACTTTACATTACAGGGTCATAAATAAATATTAGTTTTACTTTAAAATTTTTTTATTCAACATCAAAGAGAGAGCTTTTTCATATTTTGACAAAAATATTTAAAGATAAGGGAACAACTGTAATTTTTCACTTTGAATGCTTTCAAGTTGTAATGGTCTTTCTACAATCCTGTACTACCATGCAAATTGGGCACTGCCTGTATTTATCAACTTTCTGATATGTCCAAAGTGCCGACAGAGTTCTGAACCACTAAACGGAGTTCTGAACCACGGCTCTCAAATCAGAGCCACGGCTCTCAAAATGTGATCCTTGGTTATTACTACCAATATCAATAACCTATCATTTATTAGAAATGTAATACATTGACTCCCACCAAGCTAGAAGACAAGACTAGTAATTTGTGTTTTATTTAACAAGCTTTCCAGATGATTGTGATTCTATGCATTGCTAAAGATTAAGACTCCCTCATCTGAAGAATAGGTGTAAAAGCAAGTCTCCTTCAGGACTCCAGCAGCCATCTCCTGTGATCTAAACCTCAACTGAGGCACTCAACAGACCTTGTGTTCATTTTCCTGCTGTTATTAAGAAAGTGAAGAGGAAAGTGGCTGCCAGGAAAAATCCAAAATGTCTACCACACCTCCTTTTAAAAAGCTTCCTAAAACATTAAAAAGGGAAGTTTAGGTACAAGTTTTAAAATTGAAAGGGAATAAAACTCTAGAAAAAGTATGGCTTCTAAGTAGGAATGCAAGTCACTATGATTCAACACTATGTTTTATAAAAAAATATTTCCTGATTCAACTGAACTGAAAGGTTTAATGTACATACATTAAAAAAGAAAATCTTCCACAGACAATTTACTGATCTAGTAGGCTTGTATTCAATGATTCATGAATCAGGTAGTATCTGATCTAGCAGATAAAGAGGAGCTCTGAAGAGCTGTTGTACAAAGTGAGACATTTTTAAAGGCCAAATGGAACAGGAACAAGGAAGGTCTACTAGGCATTTCTCAGGATGACTTTCCTTATAGGAAGCAAAGGGAAGTCTTGGAGCTGGGGTAGGTATTTCTGTGAGAAAGCAGGCCCTGACTGGTTGACTTAGGTCTTCCTTTTCTTGAAGAGCAGAATACGGAAAGTTAAATTTTGGTTTGTTGACATGGGACTTAGCATGAGTGACTTCATCCTGGGCCTAATCTGGTTACTTTAACAATACACACAAAAATATACATTTCTCTTTTTTCATAGTTTAATTCATTCATATTTAATACTTTTATTGATATAATTGGATTTCTATCTGCCATTTTCCTTTTTGTTTTCGCTATGTCTCAAATCATATTTTTCTTTTGTTTCTCCTTTACTGTCTATTTTCTCACAAAATTATGTAAAGAATTATAAAAATATATTGATGTATTTGTAATATATAGATATAATGGGTATAATAATAATAGCAGAAAAAGGCATAAGAGAGTAGAATTATATAAGAGTAACATTTCTATATCCCACTGGAATTAAGTCAGTATAATCTGAAGTAGATTTGGTAAATTAATATGTATGTGATAAGCCCTGGAAAAATACACATTTCAAACTAATGAAATGCAATACTGAAATTTGTTTTCCTAAACACAAATATAAGATGTTTCATTGTGATCAAGACACTGATATATAAGAAGATAAGTTTGATAGGTTCTGTGTGCAATTCATATATATTGATATAATAATTGCACTGAAAACAGTGCAATTATTACTACAGCTTTGACCAGAATTTACAAATAGAATTTCATTTAAGAACATCAGTTCAGACTTTTCAAGGTTGTTACTGAAGCCATGATCATAAAACTTGTATAAGCTTCAGGACCGTGTTTGAATATTCAAGTAGGCAATTGCTTATGCAAAGTGGGGAATTTTTCTCTCACATACCCTGACCCTTCAGTTTTTATCATCCCTTATCCCATCTGGCTTGCTTAGAATATTCTAACACTTTTTAGAGTATCTATTGGTCCTCTATATTAAATTGCTCATGTCAAGGCCAAGAAAAACTAAAGAATGAATAATTCACAAACCAGTAACCATCTTTTTCATTGGGAAAACTACTTAAATTATATTAAAGCTACTTTTAACTTTATCACAGTCACAAAAAAAACTGTACAGGAATATATTTTCTGAATATGAAATGGAAGCTTTGTAAAGCCTAACTAGTTTTGTTTCTTGATAGTCACTATGCAGGTACAGAATTTACTTATGTAAATTGCCACAAAATACTGCTCATTATATTCAGATTTTAAAAAAGTAGCATAAAAAAATAGGAGCATTCAACTCACTTAAAGACACAGTACAGTTACATTCTTATTCATTATTAACATATAATGAACATTATATGGACTAACATGTAAGGACTTAGCCTTCCACCCAAGATGGAGTAACAAGACAAGAGTTACCTCTGATTGAAAACAACTGAAAAACAGGACATGATGTACAAAATGATGGTTTCCTGCATTGGATATCTAGCAGAATGACCATGTTCCTTAAGAGTGAGAAAACAAAGAAGGGAGCTCAATGTTTTTCCAGCTCACTGCTTGCAGAGGGTTTCCAAGGTAAAAGGCATTTGTGAGAACCCCGGTGGAGCTCAGCGGTCTCAACAGTTTGAGAAGGTGAAGCTGAAAGTCCAGGGAATCAAAGGTAGCTAGTGCTCACAGACCAGAGTATCAGAGAAGAGAGAGCTGTGAAAAAAAAAAAAAAAAAAAAAAAGAGCCTGTGTGGGATACCTGCAGGGGGCCCTCCTTGAGTTATGAGTCATTCATCAGTCATTCATCCTGATGAATCAGTACAAGCATGCCATGCAAGGGAACTACCCAAACCTGGGATCAGAGCTACCTGAAAGATTTCTTAGAAGCTTACACAGAGAAGAGAATAGTTCATGTTCCTGCCAGCAAGAGCAGAAAACCTCATAAATCTGGGACATCGGTTGGAGTACTCAGAAAAGTATTGTCTCACTTCTGGAGGAAAATTATCTCTAAAGGCTGTTCTGGTCCCTTCGGAGAAAACTTCAAGAACTAAATTTGATCAAACTATTTCCAAGCACTTTAAGTGCATCTCAGAACAGAGTTCAAGAATAGAATTTTTTTTCTCCTCCTTCCCCAATTTCTCGACTATATATAATTGGCCTCTTGAAGTTATCTCATAGTTCCCTGATGTTCTTTTCATTATTTATTTAGTCTTTATTTCCTCTCTCTCTACGTTTTTTTTTTGGGGGGGGGTAGTTTATATTGCTGTGTATGTCTTCAGGTAAATTAATTTTGTTTTTGCTGTGTCTAATATGCTATTAATAACATCCTTCAAATTTTTAATAGAATTGTACTTTTCATCTCAAAATTTCAATTTGGGTCTTTTTTTTTTTAATTTTATTTATTTGACAGAGAGAAACACAGCCAGAGAGGGAACACAAGCAGGGGGAGGAGAGAGGGAGAAGCAGGCTTCCCGCCAAGCAGGGAGCCCGATGTGGGACTCGATCCCGGGTCTCCGGGATCATGACCTGAGCTGAAGGCAGTCGATTAACAAACTGAGCCACCCAGGCGCCCTCAATTTGGGTCTTTTTAATATCTTCTACAGCTCAGTGTAAAATTTTCAGTCTTTTATCAGCTTTTAAAACATATATGATATTTTTATAACTCTTTCATGCTCTTGACTAGTAATTTCATCATCTATATTATTTCAGAATTCGTATCTACTAGTTGGTGTTTTTTCCTATTACAGGGAAAAATTTTCCTATTTCTATGCATGCCTGGTAACTTTTAACTGGATGCTAGACTTTGTGATTGTCATTGTGTTGTTACTTGTTGGATATTTTTGAATTCCTATAAATAAGAAATGGGCCATTTTTTTAACATTTGATAAAAACTACAAATGTTCAAATCCAAAAAACTCAACAAATTGCAAACACAAGAAACATGAAGAGAACACAGCACAATAAAATTGTTTAAAATCAATGTTAAGAGAAAATCTTAAAAGCATCTAGAGAAAAGGAGTAAGTCAGTTAAAGAAAGACAAATACTATATGATTTCACTCATATGTGGAACTTAAACAAAACAGTTGAACCTAAGGACAAAAAGAGAGAGAGAAGCAAACCAAGAAAAATATTCTTAACTCTGGAGAACAAGCTAAGGGTTGCTAGAGGGGAGGTAGGTGAGAGGATATGTTTAATAGGTGATGGGGATTAGGGAGGCGCTTGTGATGAGCATTGGTATTGTATGGAGGTGCTGATCACTATATTGTACACCTGGAACTAATACTACTGTACGTGAGCTAACTGGAATTTAAATAAAAACTTGAAGAAGAAAAAAAGAAATGGTAATGGAAGTCTTTTAAGCAGAAGGGAAATGCCAGATGAAATCTGCATCTGAGTAAAGGAATGAAGAATTCCTTTAACCAAGAACAATTAAAATATGGGAATATTAAAAGATTTTACTTACATTTTTAATATCCCTTTGAAATAGAAATGATTATTTAAGATAAAAATATTAACAATACATCATAGTAAAAGTTTAACAAGTAAAATATATGTTGAAATAGTACAAAGGTGGGAAAAAAGAAATCTAATTATACTGTTGTAAGATTTTATATGTAAAATGTTAATATTACTTGAAAGGATACTGGCATAAAGCAAAGATTTATTTCATAAAGCCTAATGCAACCACTAAGACACACAGCAAAGAGTAATAGCTCAAAGCCAATGAAGAAGATAGAATCTTTAAAAATAGTTTATTAATATGAAAAAATAGGAAAATGGTAACAAAGAACAAGATGAAACAAATATAAGTATAAAAACAAATGCCAAGATAGTAGCTTTAACCACAAAATCGATAACCAAATTTAATTTAAATAATTTAAATACCCCTCTTTAAGAACATCTGGGTGGCTCAGTTGGTTAAGTATCTGCCTCTATTTCAGGTCATGATCCCGGAATCCTGGGACTGAGTCTGGCACTGGGCTCCTTGCTCAGTAGGGAGTCTGCTTCTCCCTCTGCCTACCACTCCCCCTGCTTGCTCAGTCTCTCTCTCTGACAAATAAATAAAATCTTTTAAAAATAACCCCCATTAAAAAAAAAGAGCATAGATATTGGGTAGGAACTATATGCTGCCTCTAAGAAAACCATTTTGAGTATCAAGATACAAATAGCTTTAAAGTAAAAGTATTGATGAAAGAAATACGTCATGCTAACTCTAACCAAAGGAAAGCTGGAGTAGCTGTGCTAACATCAACACAGATTTCAGAGCAACAAATATTGCCATGGATAAAGAGAATCGTTACATAATGATGCATCAATTATCAAAAGATATAACAATCTAAAACAATTATACACTTAATAACAGAACTTCAAAATATGGGAAGAAAAATTGACAGAGCAGGAGGGAGAAACCACAAATTCACAAATTCAGTTGGAAATTTCAACATCTCTCTCTTAATAATTGAGGGAATAATTAATGTTCAATAAGAATGCAAAGAACTTGAAAACACTATAACCCAACTGACCTAAGTGCTACTCAGAAAAACATCTTACACAATAACAGAATACATATTGTTTTCAAATGCACATGAAACATCACTGATACTGACCATGTACTGGGCTACAAAATGGGCACCAATACACTTAGCAGGACTAAATTAATAAATATTATTTTCACTTACCGCAGTGGAATTAAATTAAAAAGAAATCAATAAGGTAATGGTCTCTGGAAAATCCCAAATATTTGGAAATTAACCTATGCTTCAAAAAAAAAAAAAGAAAAATCAGAAACGGTGCTGAACAGAATGAAGCACAACATAGCAAATTTGGTGGGATGAGCTGATGTGATATACACTTGTTCTATAAGCCTATTTTAGATAAGAAAATGTCAACTCAGAAAGCTCAGCTTCCAATGTAGGGAACTAGAAAATGAAGAGAGAATCAAACCCAAAGTAAGCAGAAAAGGGAAAATAATAAATATAGGGGCAGATATTAATGAAACAGAAAGCCAGACAATAATATAAGTCAATGAAACAAAATGCTGTGTTTCCAAGAAAATCAATAAAAATGATAGCTACTAAGCAAACTTCCTAAGAAACAAATTGCCAGTATTAGAAATGAGAACAGTAACATGATTTCAGATTTTATAGATATTAAAAGGGTAATAAGAAACATCAATAACTCTGTGATAATAAATTCAACAACTTAGATAAATAGGTAAACTTCTTGAAAGAAACAAACTAAAAAACTAAACCTCTGAAATTCAATTATTATAAACCAACAGTAGGATATTGGCGTAAAGATATGCAATAAGAGTGATAGACTAAAACAAAGTCCAGAAATAAACCAACACATATATGAACAACTAATTTATATGATGCTAAAACAATTACATGAAGCCATATGAACAAAGCTATAAACTTAACCACTACCTTATACAGTGTAACAATTTTTTAAAAATATTTTATTTATTTGACAGAGAGAAACACGCTAGAGAGGGAACACAAGCAGGGGGAGTGAGAGAGGGAGAAGCAGGCTTCCCGCCGAGCAGGGAGCCGGATGTGGGACTCGATCCCTGCTCTCCGGGATCATGACCTGAGCCGAAGGCAGTTGCTCAACCAACTGAGCCGCCCAGGCGCCCCTACAATGTAACAATTTTTAATTCAAAATATATCTAGTCCTAAATGTAAAACTCAGAGTTATAAGACTTCTCAGAGAAAACATAGGAGAAATACAAGACTTCTCAGAGAAAACATAGGAGAAATACTTCATCATATCTTTTGGTTTGCCAAAGATTTCTTAACTACAACATGAAAAACACATTCCATAAAAGAAAAAAATTGATATATTGGATTTTTTCAAAATTAAAAATTAATCCTTTTGAAAGACATTGTTTAATGAAGAACATACAAACCTTTTCAAATTGTACACTTTAAATACGTGCAGTTTATTGTATGCCAATTATACCTCAATAAAACAGCTTTTAAAAAAAAGGCAAGCCAGACTTCTGAGAACATGTTTCCTAATCATTTGTCTGACAACAGATTTGTATCTAGAACATCTAAATAACTTCAATAATAAGATGAGTAACCTCCTAATGACAAAAAGGAAAGAAAGAAAGAAAGAAAGAAAGAAAGAAAGAAAGAAAGAAAGAAAGAAAGAAAGAAAGAAAATATCCAAGAAATCTGAAGAGACACTTCTTCAAGAAGGTATATGGATGCAAAGAGGTATATGAAAAAAAATGATTAACATTATTAGTCTTTAAGGAAATGAAGACTAATCCACCAAGTCTAAAGTTGAAAAAGTCAAATGTATCCAGTATTGGCAAAACTTTACAGAAACTGGGAACTCATAGGATGACAAAAGAGAATGTAAAATGATATATCTGCTTGGGAAAAATTTTGGTTGTTTTAAAAAATTGACCATATACCCCCATATAACACAAACCTTTCACTACGAGGCATTACCTATACAGAAATAAAAGCATACATCCATAGAGACATTTACCTGAATATTTGTAGCAGCCTTATTTGTACAGCCCAAAACTGAAAACACCACAAATATTTATGAATATGAGAATGGTAATAAATCATCATATGGAATGGAATATTACTTAGCAAAAAAATAAAAATAATTTTATACTCAACAATATAGACACGTCAGAATAATTATGCTGAGTGAAAAAAACCAGAAGCAACAATACATTATTCCACTTATATTAAATTTTATAATAGATAGCATAGCTAGTGACATAGCTGTGATTCACTGCTATGACTGCAAGAGTGCTATGAGAAACGTTTCAAAGGAGCACCAGGACACTTTTGGGGGTACGGGTTAAATAGTATCTTGATTGTGCTGATGGTCTCATAAACATATATACATATATAAAGATTACCAAATTGTATACTTTATATGCAATTTGTTGTTTGTCATTTTACCTCAATTGAAATGTTACTAACTACTTAGAGAGATAGAGACATAGAAAGATAGAGCAAGAAGATTAATTTTGACTCATGAGTTGACACATATTTTTAACACCCTACTAACTCTCAGTTTTCTGTCATTTGCTATAGTTTCACAACCAGCAACTGAATTTACATCTTAGATCTAATTTATATGAAGCTTCTTTACCATACACCCTTAAGTTTTCTGATTTTTTTTCATAGTTGGTAGCAAACTAGGAAGGTATGAAATAGTACTAATGTCAAAAATAATTTTCAAATATTCTTGCTTTATTTCTTGACTCTCCCTACTTATTTAGAATAATTGGCAAATTAAACATATGGTTCTGAAATAAAAGACTAACATTTTAGTAAACATCAGTCTTCACATGGTTTAAGAAAAATTATGGATAAAGTTGATAATTTGTATTTAGGTGAAGATAAGTTAAATAAGAATGTATTGATCATCTAATTGATCCACAGGTAGTTAAAATGTTAGAAAAATGTATTAATATATTCAATTTTTTTTCTTAAAATATCACCCAATAGACATGCAATGTGTCATTCTATTCTCTTTCAGATAGGCAATGACTGACTTTCAAAAAATGTAAAAGTTCCAATATTTGATCATTTGAAAAATAAGAAGAAATGTTATAAGAAAAGAAAGGAAACTAACCAATATTGAGCATTCATCTGCCAGGGACCATGCGAGGTTCTATACATATGATGCTTCATGTAATCAATAGAATCAATCCAGAGTTTAACCAACAGTTTCAAATTTAAAACACATCTTTAGTCTGGAACATTGGTCATGTTCCAAGACCCAATGACAAAAGAATAACAATTGTTTTTTTTTTTTCTTTTTTTTCTCTCCCATAATGCCAGATTTGTTTAGGATGCTCAGTAATTGTTTTTCTTGATGAATGCATGCATTGTTCACTTATCCTGACACTTTTGTTTCCCAATGAGAACATGAGAGTGAGACACAGAAAATGTGTGTCTATAGAATATTAGCATTAAGAGAGAAGTCTAAGGGGATGGCTACAAAAGCAAAGACTCCCAAAGCCAGATTCACTGTGGAAACAGTCCAAACTCCAGGTTCGAATCAAAAAGAATTTGTCAGGACATGCACAATGTGTTAGCTCAGTGACATGCTCACATTTACGGAGCTCATGAGAGACTAACCTATGAAACAGAGTGTTAAAATATTAATTCAAGTGAGAGAGAACTTCCAAAGGTCAAGAATACTCTTGGCAGCTGGTCAGTACATCCTGACTGGAGCAATAAAGTTTTTACGGAGAGCAGCTATGATCAGAATATTGCTTGATAAGCAAAGGCAATTAGGAAGATGATTGTAACAGTGTTACCAGTTTGTGACTGTCTGAGGCAGTCATACTGAAATTCCTCTTATGTCTTCTTGCTCCTTTAATTATCCTTTTTGTGAACTCCATGCCAAATTTCTATCTTCACTTAACATATTCTTATCTCTCTTTCAAAATGCCAAAATAACACGGAGTATTGCATGTCTTTTTTTACACCAATTGTGTTTCAGTAGTGTCTTCCTCAATTTATACCCTAAGTTACTTGACTGAATTTCAGCAATATCTTTCTCATTTTGATTTCATTTAGGGAAGTATTTTTCCCATGACTATGAACTATGTCTTAGTATGGAGTTGTTGTTGGTTTTTATTTTTGTAGATAAGTGATTTCATATATTATAGGCTTAACTTTACCTTAAATTATGAAATTATGAGAAACAATTTACCACAACCAAGTGCGTGTAGTACACATTTTTAATAAAGCAAATGGTTTGAAATGTCCAAGAATATAAATCAGGAAAATTGAATAGAATAGTTTATGCATTGTGCCATATTTTTAAATAAGTATAATCTATATATCTATACTTGGTACATACAGTTAAGAAATGAGATATATGTCATGATTTTGAATACTTCTACTAAACACTTTGAGAGTATGCAGACCCAGGAATTTTTATGCAAAGAATAACTAACAAATTACCAAAGCTATTTATTTTGATATTTAAAATTTTTACTTACTAACATTAGCTCATAAAAAATGGCACCTCTGTAGAGTAATGTGTTATTTTTGCTGTCTTTTAAAAATATCTTTATATAAAAATACCAGGTTTGTTAACAAGACACGTTCCTCTTTCTCTAGCTCTGAAACTAAAACATTAACAAATTTTGAGGTAATAAAAAATATTTGCATTGTCAATAACTTTCGGACTTTAATTTCTATTTGGCAAAAATTCTTTTTATGAGAAAAATAAGTAATGCTTATGCTTACTCTCTCTCAATCACCACAAAATATTATACAGATTGTTGGAAAATCGATTATTCTACAGCTACGCAGGCTGCATTTTCCTTCCAATTACCCTTCCCTAGAAGTAAATTACTTAAGCATCCTTCTCAAGGCTGTGATTGTTCCTCAGTCCACGTCAATGACTTGCAACCAAGGCTATTTCTTAGGTTGTGTATGTTGTGTTCTCCATAAGGGTACTCATGTTAAAGGTTGAATGGCATCTGAAATCTAGCTTATCCTCTGCTAACTAAGCCATGTAGCTTGACTGGGGGCTCTTTCTGCCCTGATAGAAAAGACATCACTTTCCAAAGGTGTCCTAAGGACTAGCAGAAGCCATGCTACCTACTGCCCAGTTATTCAAAGTCTACTTTTATGATCATATTTGCTTTGTTTATTTCAACATATTTCCTTCTAATATGTAATCTTACCTAAATCAAAATACTGATCAATTATGCATGTAGGTGGCAGGCATGTATAGAAATAGAAACTTGTATTTATTTTATTTATCAGCTTTACTTAGCATTACTATTATAATTACTATGTATCATTATCCAGCTAGAAGTGTGAATTACAATAACCTTTTTTAAGAAATGATTTAGCAGTACCTATTAAAATTTTGACTATGTATTCCCTTTGACTTAGTAATCCACTTTTAAAAATATGTCCTTCAGACAATTTATTAGAATATATGTACAAAGAAGTTCACTGGTGCTATAGCTTATTTTAAATAAAAAAAAACTGATGGTAGGGGGCGCCTGGGTGGCTCAGTGGTTAAGCCTCTGCCTTCAGCTCAGGTCATGATCTGGGAGTTCCAGGATCGAGCCCCACATCAGGCTCCCTGCTCAGCGGGAAGCCTGCTTCTCCCTCTCTTACTCCCGCTGCTTGTGTTCCCTCTCTAGCTGTGTTTCTGTCTGTCAAATAAATAAAATCTTAAAAAAAAAAAAAAGAAAAAAAAGGTTAAAAAAAAACTAATGGTAATCTAGTACATCCTATTCCAAGATATGGAATATCATAGACCTATTTTCAAAACATGAACTACATCTGTAAATAGTGGCCTAGTAAAATAAGGAAAATATAATGCTGTATTGATTTCATTCAAAAAATGAGGGGTCTGTGTGTATCAGTTTCTCATGACATCAAGTCCATCTGCTTATGGTTTCAGGGATGTTGTTTTGTAACAAGGTGAATTTATCAGGATGCTGTTTTCAAAATGGCTGTGCTACTGAGTGCTTATCAATATGAACATATGGAGGTATATGAGCACATGACTATGACATAATGGACATTTAAACTTTAAATACCAAAAATTTGAAGAATTCCCAGCAAGTAGTAGGGCCCACAAGGCCACTCTTTGCTGATCTAAGTGCTCTCCAAGGACCTTGGGACTTCAGTGCCTGTCGTGACAAGGCAACTCTGTATGGCAGTTGGGAACAGCAGCGGCTTGTGAGCGGATCATCTTGCTCACCAACACTGGTACCCTTGTCCCACCAGCACCGCATGCTAGTGCCAAGACACTTTCGATTTGCACTGGCAGCTGGACATCAGTGCATGATTGGCTAAACCAACTCTTCAGAAAACCAACTAGTAGAAGGTATACTTCAGCTGAATTTGGACTTTATTTCTTTCATTTTCCCTTTGCCTGAAACAATGGTATAAACTATCTATCATTGGTTGGGAGTATGTTATTTTCTATTGGCTTATTAAGAGACATTATCCTGTATGCTATTGGCTTGTGAAATATTATTATAAATTAAAGTATCCCTGTAACCCCATGCTAAATAAATTATTGGCAAAGACAGTCTCAGTCTGCAGTCATAATCTGCTACAACCAAAATAAATGTGAGTAACTATATACAGATATATCTAAATGCATACACATGTTTTATGGATTTAGTGAAAGGAAAATAATATATACATCAAATTAATATAATAATTTACAAGAGTAGATTGGGAGCCAAGGATGTAAAACTATTAATTATTTTTTATTAACTGTCCTCTGTATTGACCATTCTGTTGCAATATGCCTAGCATTTTGCCTTTTTAAGTTAAAAAGAACAAAAGACTAGTACATTCAAATACTGCATCATTTGGGTTTTCCTTTTCCTTTTTTTCTTTTCTTTTCTGTTTTTAAACATTTTATTCATTTATTTGTCAGAAAGATAGAGAGAGCACAAGTAGGGGGAGTGGCAGGATCTGCCAGAGAAGCGGGCTCCCCATTGAGCAGGGAACCAAATCCAGGACTCTATCCCAAGACCCTGGGATCATGACATGAGTTGAAGGCAGATGTTTAACTAACTGAGCCACCCAGGCATCCCTGGGTTTTTATTTTTCATTCCAATTCCATCAATTTTCATTTTCTACTCATATATTCTATTAGTTTACTTCAGTACCATGTTTTAGTGACAGCTCAAAACCATTGCTAAATCTCTTTATTGATCATCCTGAATCTACTTCCAATATACACATAGTTCTAAAGTTTTTGTTGTTTTATTGATTTGGAGATAGGAGCTGTTTCTCTGATTTTTCAATGCTATTTTCCACTTATTCTATCTCAACTTATCAAGATGTACTTACTCATTTTCTAGATATTAGTCATTCATAAACCCCAAAACAGATGGAAAGAGAGACCAGGTCCCCTTTGCCAACATTAATACAATACCCTTGTGCATATATACAGAAAATAGTCTTATGAACATTTGGACAGAGGAGAATACTCAGGAATTGTTGATGGCTGTTAGATATGGGACCTAAACTGATTAATAACAGGAAACTCAAAAGGGCCATCTTGAATGAATGTTTTGTTAAAGTGTCAGCTTGGAGACAACCCTCAGTCTTGTCCTCTGTGATGAGTATATACTCTTGACCAACCACCAACATAGAATGCTATGCCCTAACCAGATAGAATTTATGGTCCAGGGCCAAGGGAAAGAAAGATGATTGGGACCTCTTGCCATCACTTCCTGTATCCCAAATGCTGAATTTTCCTTTTTGTCTTTGCAATCCTGTATTTTACCTGAACTCTGTCCTGGTTCTTAGACTCTGTCCTGACACTGGATTCTTGATTGAATCAACAAAGAGAGTAATCATTAAAATGGATGGCTTATCAGTTCTAATTTCTATGAAGACCCACAGTTGGTGCTAAAAATGAGGGAAAGGAGGAGTATTTCATCAGAGTTTTCATCAGAGTGATTTTTGATGCTTCTATGCTCAGAAATGTTTAGAGGGCAACTAAAGAAACTATATCACAACAAAAGTGTCTCTAACTAAGAACTCAGAATATTGAGGGATGAAGGTCTGAGTCTCCACACAAGGATAGCAACACTTACTGGCCCAAGAGCTATGTGAAGGTAAGGCATATCAATCACCGGTGGTGTAAGGAGCAGACGATTAAAAGTATTTAGCCTCAGGACAAGCTATAACAAGGGGGGATTGAAGCTTTTTTTGCTAATCTTCTTTTAATTATTTGTAAATATGGCTGCTGGCTACCACCTAGAATGAGACTGTATGTGATAGATTGAAAGTAGGGAAGGGTATAATTGTGTCTTAATGATAGAATGTATGTACTGCGTTGCACATGTTTAAGAATTCTTTCAAAATCTAACCCTCTCGCCTTATCTATTAATCTAGCCACTGCTACAGCAACTATTTCACTCAGGCTTCTGTTAGTTTTACACAGAAGCAAACTGACAGTTCCCCGCATCAGTCCTGGGCTTCTGGATGCTTAGTTATTGCCCTGGCGCTTCTCTGAAACTGAGGTGTGGTCACCCATGGGAACCTGCTTGGAAATTACCTAGAGCCCGAATGTGTGGAGCAGATAATGCCCTGTGGGGAATAATCTTGATCCTGGGTGGCCTCTAGGCTGGAAACTAGGGCCTCCAAAAAGGAATGCAGCTCTGTCAACACCTTGATTTTTGCCCCAGTGACAGTTATGTCAAAACTGACTTCAGAACTACAAGATAAAACATTTGTGGTGATTTAAACCACTACTTTTATGGGAGTTTGCTACAGCAGTAGAAAACTCATATGCCACTTGATCCCCACTTTCTTTACTGATCATTCTTCTGTGACCTGTTCTCCTTAATAAGCCTGCACTTACCTTCTTCTGTTGGTCTCCACATTTTCACCTCATTGTCAGGGTATTTCAGGTGCTACAACCTGGTAATCCAGACCCTTCACAACCTAACTCCTATCCATTTTTCTTTCTTTTTTTTTTTAAGATTTTATTTATTTATTTGACAGAGAGAAACACAGCGAGAGAGGGAACACAGCAGAGGGACTGAGAGAGGGAGAAGCAGGCTTCCCACTGAGCAGGGAGCCAGATGTGGGACTCGATCCTGGGTCTCCAGGATCATGACCTGAGCCAAAGGCAGTTGCTTAACCAACTGAGCCACCCAGGTGCACCCCCTATCCATTTTTCTATCTTTACTTCTTTGGCTCCTTAAATTTCAGCACTCTAACCTAACAGATCTGGCAATGTACTTATCAGTTACATCTTTAGAATGTGAAATTCTTAGGGCTTTTTCTCCTTTTTGCACTCATCACTAATGTGTATTTCCTACCATGAATAGTACCTGGACATAGGAGAAATTAAATTAAGTCTTGTTAAAGAGAGAATATGAATAATTTATTCTGCTGTAGTTTTATAGTACTCTCTATGTGTAATTCCCTGCCTCTTATTCACTGCATATTAAAATGCTAGCAAAACTTTAAGATTCAATTCAAATTCAATCTTGCCCATGAAGCCTTGTACCCCAAACTGATGTTTTCCTTCTTCTGAAAGTTAATAGCATTTATTTCCTTCATTACAAAACAGTATTATCCACATAGTGCTGCAGGTCTGTGTGTCTTTCTCTTTGACACAATTAAATTTAAAATCTCTAGTGTATATCTATATGAGGAAGAACACATGGATCCTGCCATCAAGGAATTTATTCTTTTTTTTTTTTTAAGATTTTATTTATTTGACAGAGAGAAACACAGTGATAGAGGGAACACAAGCAGGGGGAGTGAGAGAGGGAGAAACAGGTCTCCCGCCGAGCAGGGAGCCCGATGTGGGACTCTATCCCGGGTCTCCGGGATCATGACCTAAGCCGAAGGCAGTTGCTTAACCAACTGAGCCACCCAGGCACCCCAAGGAATTTATTCTTAAACTTTATAGCAGCATTGGGGAACAAATGAGCTGTGTTTAGTTTGGAATCAGAAGATATGGGTGCTAATTCCACCACTACCAGATATGAGGTTTGGACCCATCACCCAATTTTTCTTGACTATGCTGCTCATACATTAAAAAAAAAAAGTGTTAAGACCACTAGTTTTCAAACCAATTCCCTTCTATGAACAAAATCATGCATAGAAGACCTAGAGGTAAATTAGGCAAATAAAAATGATTCTTGGAGGAGCAGGGAGAAGACCCCAATCCAGTCAATCAGGCCTTCCAACCTCTTCTACTCTGTAGTGCTGAAAGGGGCTCTCCCCACTCCTGGACTCACAGAGCATGAACACTGCAAGTCCTGAATAATGTGATCAAGATGCTACCTCCAAACTGTAAATCTAAAAATCCATACAATACTATTATTTTGGAATTTGTTTAGAAACTCACCACTTTATTTAACAAGTAGTTTATCTTTGAAAATTCTGCTTCTGAATTGAAAATTCTATAGTCCTAATATTTTTCCTTTTGCTTACATTTTGACACATGGATTGGTTCATCTTATGACATTATCATAAATTTTCTAAGGAAACCACAATTTTAAATGTCGGAATTAACCAGAGGAACAGATCCAGTAGGACACATATAAAGATATTTTACAGAGAATCAATTTATGCAATTGTGAGACGTGGCTGCACAAGTCTAAAACCTATAGGGCAGGAAGGGAAGACTACAGGTTACAAGCAAAGTGGAAATCATCAGACACAGATGATTAAAGTTGATGTCCAGAGATAGCAGAAGACTCTTAACTGGACACAATTCTGGCAATTCTCTACAATACCTGCCCACAAAACAAAACAAAGCAAAGCAAAACAAAATGAAAAAGAAGAAGAAAATTGAGAGAGTAAGAAAATGGGAAAAATTGAGTGGGAAACAATTAAGATAGAAACCCCAAACTAGCACTGACAAAATTTCTAGAACTGTAAAAGGAAGGAAAAACTACGACTTACTGTTTTCCATGATAAATCTTTTTTTATTATGACAATAAATTTTCCAGTGTGCAATATGGTATTTTTAACAATAGGTACAGTTTTATACAGCAGATCTCTAGAACCTATTAGTTGCATAACTGAAACTTTATTCCCCTTAAGTGTCAACTCTCTATTTCCCCCATCCCCAGCCTCTGGTAACCACCAATCTATTCTCGTCTTCTATGAATTTGACTATTTTAGATACTGCATGTAACAGGATTCTTCAATATTTGTCCTGTGACTAGCTTATTTCAATGCCTTCAACATTCATCCTTGTCACACATATCAGGATTCCCCTTCCTTTTTTAAGGCTGAATAATATTCTATTGTACTTATATACTACATTTTCTTTATCCATTCACTTATCATGAACATTTAGAGAATTGATTCCACATTTGGGCTATTTTGAATAATGCTGCAATGAATGTGAGAGTGTAAATATCTCACTAAGACCCTTATTTCAATTCTTTTGGATAAATACAAGAGAGCAAAGGATGAATTGCTAGGTCACATGATAGATTTATTTTTTTTAATCATAAACACTAGGTAAAGTACATTTATTGTGAAATTCAGCATACTACAATTTTATAAACCTTGGAAATAGCAATGTAATATAGTAAAATATAAAAAGTATTTCCCTAAACGCTATAAACTAAACTGAGGGCTCAAAGAATATCACTGGAACTAGAGTACCTTCTAAAAGCCCCTAAAATTTTGTGATTTGTTCCAAGTTTTTTATAATTTGTAAACAAGTCTGGTATACATTTCATTATATATATGTACATTCTATAGCATTTAAAATACTATATAAATTTTCATAGGGCATATAACATTAAAA
Organism: Spilogale gracilis; assembly: GCA_004023965.1. NCBI lineage: Eukaryota > Metazoa > Chordata > Mammalia > Carnivora > Mephitidae > Spilogale > Spilogale gracilis. The sequence continues at coordinate 29,279 of PITA01010744.1, read as the reverse complement.
GTGGTTTTCTTAAAGTGGTGTACAATGAAAATATGTAAAGGTTATTATCAGATATAATCTAGTCCACATATTGCTGACAATTCCCCCCAGCCCATTATGCTAAGAAGAAAAGTATTCTCTCAACTCCTACAAGAAGACATGAGTAAAAAGTTGCTTATGCACCTCAGTTCTCACTCTTCTAAACAGCCTTCTTTATAGCTCAATTCCTCAAACAGTAAAATTTTTTTTTATTTCACAATTTTTCTGTTCCCAAAATAGTATGCAGTGCAGCCAAAATTTCTTCTAGTTTTCAATATTAAGTATGTAAAGTTACTTAGACCTTTCTGTGCATTAGAATGTTCTGGGGCTGTCTGGCAAGCAAATATATAACCCAAATATTCTACAGGAAAAAACACTCTAGTTACATAAGCCCCCAAAAACTAGAGAAAGAAATCTTGGACTATCAAAACTATCAAATTTCAGTCAACTGAAATTTCTCTGACCTGAATACTCTAGCTACACCTTCACTGAGAAACAGCCTAGAGGGTTTCTCCTTATCTTGCCATATGCTCCACTACTTTCCTCAATGAGAAGACACTTCCCAAAATGGGTGGCCTTGGGAAATGAATTAACTTGTATAAAGTTATACTGTTTACAAAGTAAGGAAGCTGACATAGTATATAAAAGACTACCAGAACGATGGAGGATTTGCCACCACGTGGTCCACCACGACCTCGACCCCCTGAAACACTTCTCCCTCTTCCTCCAGGGCGTCTCCTGCTGTCACGCTGATGTCGGCTCTCCTGATCATCTTCTCCTGCCAATGACCAATCACTCAGCTCGTCTTTATGCTCAGATTCTGTTTCAGAGGGGTTAGACAGCTCAGAGTTTGTACCATAACCGGAGGTGTAATTAGGGCCCCGACGACCTCTGCCTCTTCCACTATAAGACCTAGAACCAATCTGTCATAGTTGTTCATCAATCTGTAGGCGTTCCATTCTTAGCTGTTCTACTTCCTTTAGATAAGCAATATGATACTCTAAAAGAACTTGCACATTTCCGATGCTTTCTTTAGTGCCAACAAATACAAATGGAACCATACCATCTTCTCTAGGTAGTTTATTTTCATTGTCTCCTTCAATTCTCACCCGAACCACACCAGATCTGTCCACTATTTCCTGAATAACTTTGCCATTTTTTCCAATTACTTTTCCAACAAGATTCCTAGGAACTTGAATAAAATCCTCCACAAACTCCAAGAAACCTCTAGCCTTTTTTACAGCATCAGCACTCTCTCCAGAGATTCTAAATGTTCCAGTATCTTCATCTAGCTCAATAGCTGTAACTCCAGGAACCTTCCTAGCTTGCTGTATGTTACTACCATGTGTTCCTATTGCCAGGCCCATCAAATCTTCTCTCACAACAAATTCCTCATGAAAAGCTGCTGCAAGTTGTTTTGTGCATTCTAAATGCTTCGTGGCCTCTTCATTTCTGGACATAAGCATCAACTTCGTACGAATACTTCGCAAATGCTGTCACTTAAAATATTTACTCTCTTCACAATTGCTTTACTAGCAGACAGTGTCATTAGCTGTGTGGTTTCTGGATGGTAAAAAATTCTGCATGCTCCTACTGCTTTCTTAAAATCTTTATGTGCGTTTTCATTAGCACACGCCTCTCTCAAATCCTCAGGAACATCCACTGTGCATTTAAAGAAGGTATTTTTTTTGACAGTTTTATTTTGATTGACAGGCTGAAGTCGTTCAAATGTGACATTTCATTGTAAGTGGCATCACAAGCAGCATATTCAATGACATAAAATTCTCCTTTCATCATTCGAACTTTAGCCAACCACCATCCACATGGTTCTTGGTCATTTGCTCTTGAATATACCTCTACTTCATCTCCTTCACTAATTTCTTTTTTTATGTCAGGTGGTGGTGGTAATCTAACTTCATTAAATGGAACCTGGCGTTCTGGCTGCCAGTTGTTCTCAAAAACAACTGTGAGGGAGTCTTCATGAACATCTTTGATAAATCCCTTGTAGAAAGCCCCATTGGAGCCGCAAACCTCCACCATCAGCTCTGCCATATTGGAACCGCCGATTTATTTCATTTTTTTGAGGAATCTCCATACTATTTTTTATGTAGCAACTGTACTATTTTACATTCTTACTAACAGTGTTTAAGAAGTTCAAGTTCTCCATATTTTCCCCAATGATTTTATCTTTTTTTAAAAAATATAATTGTCATCTAACAGGTGTGAGATGATATCTCACTATGGTTTAGACCTGAATTTTCCTGATGAGTAAGTGATTTTGAGCATCTTTTCATATAACTGTTGGCCCTTTGTACATCTTCTTTGGAGAACTGTCCAAGTTTTTTGCCAGTTTTTAAATCAGGTTATTTGTTTTTTATCATTGAGTTGTAAGAGTTTCTTATATATTTTGTATATTAACTCCTTATTATATATATGTTTTTGTAGGTATTTTCTCCCACTCCATAGGTTCCCTTTTCACTCTGTTGATTCTTTACTTTGCTGTGAAGAAACTTCAGTTTACTTGCTTACTTTTACTTTTGTTGCCTGTGTTTTTGGTGTCATATCCAAGGAATCATTGCCAAGACCTATGTCATGAAAGATTTTCTCTATGTAGTCCTTGGGAGTTTCATAATATCAAATCTTATGTTTAAGACTTTAATCTATTTGAGTTGATTTATGTGTATGGCATAAAATAAGGGCTCAATTTAATCTTTGCATATAGATATCCAATTTTCCCAGCACCATTTGTTGAAGGGACTATCATTTCCTCATTGTGTATTCTTGACACAGTAGTTGAAGACCAGTTGACTGTATACACATGGGCTTATTTCTAGACTCTTTATTCTGTTTCATTAGTTTATGTCTGTCTTTATGAGGGCATAATATTGGCTTAATTGTTGTAATTTGGAATATATTCAAAATATATTTTGTCAGGAAGTGTGATGTTTCTAGCTTTGTTCTTCTTTCTCAAGATTGTTTTGATTATTTGAGATCCTGTGTGGCTCCATATGAATTTTAGAAATTTTTTTAAGATTTATTTATTTATTTATTTATTTATTTATTTATTTGACAGAGAGAGAGATCGCAAGTAGGCAGAGAGGCAGGCAGAGAGAGAGAGGAGGAAGCAGGCTCCCTGCTGAGCAGAGAGCCAGATGCGGGCCTCGATCCCAGGACCCTGAGATCATGACCTGAGCCGAAAGCAGAAGCTTTAACCCACTGAGCCACCCAGGCACCCTAGATTTTTTTTTTCTATAAAAAGTGTCATTAGGATTTCAACAGGAATTGAGAATAAGTCAATATGGAAAGTATCCTGAAAGAATCTAAAGTAATTTTCCAATTTGGCATATTGAACCCTGGTATGCAACATTTCACAAAATTCCAGAAAAAAACCCAAGACTTCTCAAAAAATATTATATACACCTCCAGTGGAGAATATTTACCCAAATTAAAGGGAAAAATTATATCTGCATACTGTAAGGATATACTTACAAGGATATAAGTTCTAAGACAAATAATGTTTATCATGGTGTATCAGAACCTTTTTCTCATTCTGTTACTGACTTTCAAGAATAAACAAAAAAATACTTAGGGAAAAGACACAAGACAACTTGAGTAGAGAAGCAGTGATGAAAGAAAGAACTAGTATCATGCTTGATGACAGATAGTAATGGGTCAATAACTTCAACATATGAAGGGCAAGTATAAATCAAAATGTTTACAAATAGCCATCTCAAAATATACTGGAAGTATAGTATAACAAAGAGTAATTCCCTCAAGCAAAAATGAACTGAGAAAAGTTAAACTTCTGAATGCTTGAAAAAAACAACTATGTTTAATGGATAATTGTCAGTTTAGATGTTTTACCTTTGTATCCACCACCTATTTTGAAGGAATCTCAGATAGCTGAGATATGTACTGGGTTTCCTCTACAGATAAAAGATAATGTATATAGGATATTAGTCGTTCCCTTTTTTTTTTTTTTTTTTGAAGATTTTGACAGAGAAACACAGCTAGAGAGGGAGCACAAGCAGGGGGAGCAAGAGAGGGAGAAGCAGGCTTCCCACAGAGCAGGGAGCCCAATGCGGAGCTCGATCCCAGGACCCTGGGAATATGACCTGAGCTGAAGGCAGATGCTTAATGACTGAGCCACCCACACACACCTCCTTTTCTCAATATTCTGACAGCTAGCCTGTGGCTAAGATAATTTTATTCAATATTGAATGTAGTCTCCTGTTTAAGGATATTTAGATATTTTCATGAACTACAGAGTCAAAGAAAAAGTGGTTTTGTAAGGTGATAAATGTACAAAAGCCTGGAAAAAAATATGAAAAAGCAGCAAAGTCCATCATCCTTGTGTATCAAATCATTTCAATGATCACAGCAGTGTCAGGTATCCAACCATTAATGGTTCAATACTGAGGATACTGGTCACATGGCAGCATCTGCTCCTGACTTGCCTTCCTTGATCCCCACCTGAGCATACTTCTCTAACAATCCTATAAATTCTTTGAGATACTCAGTATCATTAGAATAAATTCATTCTCTCCCTATGTTAATCAGTTAGTTTCTGTTATTTGTAAACCAAGAACTTTCAATGCTGCAATAATGAAATTCATTAATGAAAACATGAATCAAAATTAATAACTTGAGTTTTGAGAAGCTAGATATAATTCAGCAATTATTTTAGCTTCAAATTTGTTGATATTTCAAGTTAAATTCAAATGAAATTCAAATACATTTAAAAAATTTAATCTTAAAATATATACTAACTATATACCAGTACATGGAAATATTACAGTATTTCCATAAAACAGTCCCTATGTATCTTACTCTTTGGCTTTGTATCTCTACTTATTTTTAGAAAGATGTATGAAAGGTTTCTCATCTTCTATTAATTATTATTATTTTAGGGTGTACAATTTGAGTTCATTGTAGGAAGATTTTTTTGTACTTTTCTATCTTGCTTGAAATACATAAGGCACAATTGTAACTTAAAATAACTAATGACATTTTTATTTTAAAAAGTTAGAAATTAGGGACACCTGGGTGACTCAGTTGGTTAAGCGACTGCCTTCGGCTCAGGTCATGATCCTGGAGACCCAGGGTCGAGTCCCACATTGGGCTGCCTGCTCGGCGGGAAGCCTGCTTCTCCCTATCTCACTCCCCTTGCTTGTGTTCTCTCTCTGGCTGTATTTCTCTCTGTCAAATAAATAAAATCTTTAATAAAAAAAAGTTAGAAATTAAAATTTACATGGCTTAAAGCCAACAATATTTATGAATTCTATTTTTCTCTAAAAGGACGAACTGTCAAGAAAAAAGGATTTGTGATTGAATGGCAGCATGCTATAGTGAAAAAGACACTGAGATCTGGAACTATTCCAGATTCATGGACGTGTTTCCTTGAAATATTAATTACTTCCACTGAGTATTTTTTATCTGGAAAAGGAAAGAATCTAAGAATTTCTTGGTTCTTACTTTTTTTTTCAAATTTCTTTAAATTCCAGTTAGTTGACATACAGTGTAATATTAGTTTCGGGTGAGAATTTAGTGATTCCTCACTTACATACACCCAGTGTTCATCACAAGTGCCCTCCTTAATACCCGTCACCTATCTAGCCCATCCCCCACCCATAACCCCTCCAGCAACCCTCAGTTTGTTCTCTATAGTTAAGAGTCTGTTTCCTGCTTTGCTTCTCTCTTTCCCCCTGCCCCATATTCATCTGTTTTATCACTTAAATTCCTCATATATGTGAAGTCATACGGTATATATCTTTCTCTGACTTATTTCACACAGCATAATACTCTCTAGCTACATCTACATTGCAGCAAATGGCCAGATTTCATTCTTTCTAAGGCTGAGTAATAATTCCATTGTGTATATATACCACATCTTCTTTATCCATTCATCAGTGGATGGACATTTGGGCTTTTTTCATAATTTGGCTAGTGTTGTTAATATTGCTATAAACATGACACATGAAAAGGTGCTCAACATCATTCATCTTTAGGGAATACAAATCAAAACTATAATGAGATATCACCTCACACCTGTCAGAAGGGCTAAAATTAACAACATAGGAAATAATAGGTATTGGTGAGGATGAAGAGAGAAGGGAACTCTCTTACACTGTTGGTGGGAATGCAAACTTGTGCAGTCACTCTGGAAAACAGTATGGAGTTTCCTCTTGGTTTTATATTTAAAAATTCTATTACTAATGCCTAGAATTAATTATAAAGTCAAATAAGTTCTATACTTATTTCTATACATACTTCTATATATAACTTGTATCCATATCTTATAAAAGTATCTTTAAGTCATTGGTCATTTTTTGTCTCTTGTTCAAGAAGTTTTGGGAATATGGGGTGCCTGGGTGGCTCAGTTGGTTAAGCGACTGCCTTCGGCTCAGGTCATGATCCTAGAGACCCGGGATCGAGCCCCACATTGGGCTCCCTGCTTGGCGGGAAGCCTGCTTCTCCCTTTCTCGCTCCCCCTGCTTGTGTTCCCTCTCTGGCTATGTTTCTCTCTGTCAAATAAATAAAATCTTTAAAAAAAAAAAAAAGAAGTTTGGGGAATATTTTGCCACAGTTTTCTGTGAATTAGGTCTCATCTCATATTCAATTATTAAACTTTTTTGGTAAGTCCATCTTCAATCAACATTTAATCAAATACTCCAAGAAAAAGAAAATGGATCAATTTCTAACTTTCCTTGCCAAGTTCCTTAGGGTTTTAAATAAACTGTCCTTAACTTACAAAACAAATTGATATTAAACTTAATATAGTGCTTAATATACCAGCATAGTTTAAAGCATTTTACATATATTTATTCATTTAATCTTAGCAATATTATCATCTCTTTTTCTTAAATGGGAAAATTGCCCAGGGTCACATAGTCGGTAAGTGATTGAATCCAAATCTGAACCCACACAGCCAGGCTTTTCTAGGAAGCTACTAGTCTGAATCAGGTCATCACTACTGAGCATTCATTATGTCAGGCATGGTTTGGCAAATGTATTCAACAACTCATAATCCCTAATTCCTTCTTCAGGTAACGTGCACATTGTTCAGTTCTTTTTTGGAACATTTTTTCTTTCTCTCATAGTCAATTAAGCTTAAAAATTTTTAGTATTTTATTCTATATTAAGCTATCCTCACTTTATTAACTTCTTTTACAATACCACAATAACACAAGATTTTCATAAATGTCAATGTAATTTGCTTTGCCTCCTTTGTCACTTGTTTGTTTTTCTACAGTGTCCTAGGACCACATTTGAGAAGTCTTCATCATTTCACTGTCTGTCTGCTGTATCTTCCAAACTTAAAGAGAATCCAGTGACCATCATCTCTTTAGGAATAGGATCAGGTGAATAGATAGTTTTCAAATTTTCAATTAACTGTATGTCTCATTAAAGTATCCTTTAAATTTGTTCAGATATAAGCATTTATGTACTTGTATTTGAAAGTGTGTTTGTGCTGTAGACAGGTGGGTGCAGGTGGGAGAGGGGAAGGAAAGATCTGGTAGTCAGAAATATTATAAATTCTTAAATCATTAAAAGATTTTATTCCACTCAATAGCACCTATTAGAATTGACTACCAATATTAAAATCATCCACTCATTTAACAGATATTTTATGAAGTGCCTACTAAGTATTATAAACTTCATATTATGAAATCAAATTTGATTAACTATTAAGAACTTTAAATTCTCTAAATTAAGGATATATATATATATATATATCTTCATAATATCTCTTTTTAATGGCCCAAGGCTTTTATTCTTGAATATCAGTTTAGCAATGAAGTGCTGATTAAATAATTAAACATTTAATAACTAATTAAAAATCTATGCCTCTGCTTTTATTAAAGGCCATTACTGTATTCATAGTTTTATATTGGTTTATATTGGTTAATATTCACACAACAGTAAGATGCCAACCCAAACCCCTTACTAACCTGATCAGTGAGTAAAATGTCAATGTGTCTTCATGAAACCCACTCACTAATTACATTAACTGTTGAAATATCACTTCATTTCTATTACTTTTTATTCTTCAGCTAAAAATAAAATATAAACCTATAATTTTAAGATTAAGTAGTCAATATTCCTTATATCATTTTCTGAATTCTGAAGAGGACCTCTTGAAAGTTGACTTTTTTTAATTTATAGAATAATTAATAGAAATATTACCAGATATACTTTTTCTTTAACCATCACTAGTCATGGCATCATTTACCATCCAAAATTATCCCTTGAACTACACAAAAACAGTTGATCACTTATTAGGCAAAAAGGATTATTTGGCTTTCAAATGTATAGATTAAATACACTGTTTTTAACCACACCTTATGTTTTTAATCATGTACTAGTGGACAAAACTTAGTTTAGAGGAATAGAATATGTCCATATAATTGCAATAGTCCCACCCTCTGTCTAAAAGGCTAACCTAACATTTTAAACAACGAAGAACACTCTTTGGTGAAGCTATTGCTAAAGAAAACTAGTTTGTGTAGAAATAGCAAGTATCTTAAGTTCTATGACCATCCAAGATCATGTTTGACTTGTGAATCTGAGACTAGAAATGTGCATGGAAAAACCTGTGCCATTTTATTCCAGATAATATTTTGTTGAGTGTTTACAGAAATTCTGAAAAAAATGAATTAAAAGCAGATATTTACTTTAGGGATGCCTGGGTGGTACAGTTGGTTGAGCATCTGACTTTTGGTTTTGGCTCTGGTCTGATCTCAGGGTGGTGAAATGGAGCCTCACATGGAGCTCTGCAGTCAGCACAGTCTGCCTGACTATCTCCCTCTCTCTCACCCTCTGCACCCCCGCAACCCCTGTGTGCTCTCTCTGAAATCAGTAAATGAATCTATTTTTAGAAAACATATTTATTTTAGAAAATTAGAGCTTTTCTCTTTGAATGTGAAAAGACAAGTCTGTAGACCTTAAAAGGAAAATATCAATTTTTATTTTTTAATTTTTATTTATTTATTTTATTTTATTATTATTTTTTTTTTATTTATTGGAGAGACAGACAGTGACAGAGATAGTGAGTGAAAGCACACAGGTGGGGAGGAGAAGGAGAAGTAGGCTCCCCACTGAGCAGGGAGCCAGATGTGGGGCTTGATCCCAGGACCTTGGGATCATGACCCAAGCTGAAGGCAGATGCGTAACTGACTGAGCCACCCAGGTGTCCCAAAAATATCAATTTTTTTTAAAGATTTTATTTATTTATTTGACAGTGAGAGACACAGCTAGAGAGGGAACACAAGCATGGAGAGTTTGAGAGGGAGAAGCAGGCCTCCTGTGAGCAGGGAGCCCGATGTGGGGTTTGATCCTGGGTCTCCAGGATCATGATCTGAGCCGAAGGCAGTCGCTTAACCAACTGAGCCACCCAGGTGCCCCAAAATATCAATTTTTAAGTGAATTATAAATGGTGTTTAAAATCTCTCAAAGCGGGGCACCTGGGTGGCTCAGTTGGTTAAACAACTGCCTTCGGCTCAGGTCATGATCCTGGAGACCCGGGATCAAGCCCCACATCGGGCTCCTTCCTCGGCAGGAAGCCTGCTTCTCCCTCTCTCACCCTGCTTGTGTTCCCTCTTTCGCTGTGTTTCCCTCTATCAAATAAATAAATAAAATCTTAAAAAAAAAAAAAAAAAAAAAACTCTCAAAGGAAGGAATAATACTAACTCCAAAGCACTATTTTGTCCATTGTTTCCAAGAATGCATTCCATGTAGTTTTAGAAGGGATTTTGTGAGAGAAACAAATAAATTGGGAAATACTGAGAAAGCAAAGTTAAATAGATGCCTTTACTACACTGGACTGATCAGATCCTTAAAGATCCTCCCTTATGAGTGTCCAGGAGGTACACATTGGCTGATACAGGTCAGTATACTCACAAACAAGGCAAGGCAAAATCATCTGACTGATATGACTGGTAAAGATATGACAAGAGACTTTTTGACTCAGTTTATTATTTACATAGTGAAAGGAAGATTGGCCAAAGGTATCAGCTCCCAGGAGTCTCCACACAGCAAAAGGGGCTTGAAATAAAAGGATCCAGGCAACTGCATTGAGTTTTGCTGGATTCCATTACTGAGGAGCAAATTCTAGACTGAAGTTAAGTGTTTTTATATTCTGTAGCTTTAAGGGAAGAGTGCCCCATACCTCATTAGAACCTGGGAGGGGATAACAGACTGCCTCTTGATAACCCCTCAGGGAACATAAGCAAGCAAATGGGAGATGACCTTGCAGTAGCTCTTAGTTAGTGTCCCAATCCTCTTGAAGGATCCACAAGGCATTCTGCCAAGACTCAGATTAACCGTGTTGAGCCCCTGTGGTTTATGTGGGTACGTGCAAGTTCAGCAGCACCCCATAGAAGAGCTATCCCTTCACAGAACTGTCCAGACATATTTGATCATGGAACTCTTATTTTTCATAAGAATTAATATTATTCAGAACCAGATATGGGAATGGCTACTATAGTCTAAGTCTGATCAATAACTATGTTCAAGATGGTCTTGAGCAAGTAAACTAATGATCAGAGAGGTCCAGGAGAGCAATGCCTGAAAGCATTGGAAACAACATCCAACTGTGATGGTTAATTTTACACGTCAGCTTGACTAAACTAAGGGCTGCCTAGATGGCTGGTAAAAATTATTTCTGGGTGTGCCTGTGAGTGTATTTCTGGAAGATGAGCATTTGACTGAGGCCTTTGGACTAGACTGGAACTTATGTTATGGCTTCCTGGTTCTCAGACCTTTAGGTAAGAACTAGAACTACACTACTGGATTTCCTGGTCTCCTGCGTACAGACAGCAGATTATAGAATGCCTCAGCTTCTATAATTATAGAAACTAATTCCTCACAGTAAATTTTTTTATACATGTCTTATTGGTTTTTTTTTTCTCTGAAGAACCCTATTATGGCAACCAAGTTTAGAGAAATGTGAAAAACAGGGGAAAGGGCCATAAAAATGAGGGGGACAAGCCAAATAGAAGTGAGAAAAAAAGCTGCTTCTGTCCCAGAGGAGCAGAAGAGTAGAAACCATAATATTAGCAGAAAGCTTCAAGCAGATGGGCCATGTATGTTGCAGATTAGGTTTGAGCAGGCCACAGAACTCTTCCAAACTCTATGTACTAAGATGAATGAGGAAGTTCCGACTATACTGCTGTGTGATAGTCCAGCTTAAAATATACTTAAACAGGCACCTGCTTCTTTACTAAGAACTCATCTTTCTACCTGACACTCTATGCCCCTCTCCTTACACTGTCTTTCAATATTACTAAAATAAGCATCAATTCCTAAATAGACCAGGCTCTGTAATTATAATAGGAATTAGTTTATGCTATTACTTACCCTTGAGATGATCTTTTGGACCACTGCTTCTCTTTTACCTGGCCAAATCCTGCTTCGTTTCAACTTTTGGCTTAGACATATATTTGGGAAAACCTTTCAAAACTCATCCTCTTCCCATCTGAGATATCTGATCCAGTTGAGAAGAGCAGGAGGGAATTTGAAGAAGGGTCCTAATGCACCCTGTGTTTGCTTCATTAATACTTATTATACTCAAAAATTGGCTTGTATATTTGCCAAGGTCTTTCACTACATTATGTGATTGTTTCTTATTTATATTTCTGGCATGGTACATGGAATTGAGCAGGGCTACTTTCGTATTGAGGCAACCTTTAGTGTGTGCCATTGCACAGGATGGCAATGACCGTCAGTCTTTGTCCAGAGATCATTCAGTATGAAATATCTGTGCAAATCAGGTTTTAATAGAGGAGGATAATCCACAGGGAAAAAAATTAAAGAAAAAAAAATTTTTATTAAAGATTTTTATTTATTTGACAGAGAGAAACACAGCCAGAGAGGGAACACAAGCAGGGGGAATGAGAGAGGGAGAAGCAGGCTTCCCGCTGAGCAGGGAGCCCGATGGGGGACTCGATCCTGGGTCTCCGGGATCATGACCTGAGCTGAAGGCAGTCACTTAACCAACTGAGCCACCGAGGCGCCCCAAAGAAAATGTTTTAAGAGAATTGGTGATTTTCAAACCCAACTTAAATATTAAAACTCTTCAAATGATTCTGAGGTGGATTAAGATATTCACTAATTGTAACTTCTTACTAAATTAAATCATAAATGCTTCAGGCACTTATTTATCTTGGTCAAATATTATGCTTCAGCAATAAAAAAAGCTCAAGGTGATACAGTAAATATTTATTTGTGTTGTTAAGATATTCTGGGAACATCAGAATGTTTCTCATTTTCAAACTATATTTGAAGCTACTATAAATGGATTGAAAATTTGTTGAATTTTTTATTTTGAGATTTTATTTATTTATTTGGCAGAAAGAGACACAGTGAGAGAGGGAACGTAAGCAGAGGGAGTGAGAGAGGGAAAAGCCAGCTTCCTGACAAGCAAGGAGTCTGACATGGGGCTCGATCCCAGGATCCTTGGACTGAGCTACCCAGGCACCCCTGAAGTTTTTAATATAAGATGAAGAATGTCAGTGTCAAGTCTTCTTCCTCTAGTTCTTTCTGGTTATCAAACCCTATATTTGTAGGATCATGCTAACCAAAAATTGAACTGGTCCTGGGCAAGCCTATAACTATTTTATGAATTACCAAGTGTTTTAGAATGAAATTTACTCCTTTAAAGCTATTCAACAGCCCTTGAGCACTTGGCCACGCTTTCTTCCTAACTCCACAGTCATGTGCTCTGGTGATACAGGTGGCTTTGGTTTCCTGACTTTAGTTCAGTTTCTTAATAGGGGAGATTAACCCCTACTCTGAATCCTATTTACTTGAAATGGGTTTAGATACACCATCTGAATTTTTATCAGTCATTTCCTATCTTAATTCTTTAACCTGAAAGTAGATAATGATTTCTCCATATGTGCTTAGACATTTTTATATCAAAGTCTGGTTAAATTAATATTATTTATCTAGTCTGCCTGCCCACTGGCTCACTGATGAAGGGTCAACATTATTTGTTACTATAGTTAATGTAAACAATTATGAATTATTTCCATGATTAATTCTCTCAAAGATATAAATCACTTTTCTATATCTATCTTCATTTGTATCTTCCTCCCTTGACGGAGAATACACCTATATCAGAAACTTTTAAAGCATTGGACTTCTGCTTGGAAATGTGTCAGCCAATAACAGAAGACAAACATGCAAGCTACCTGTTTCTTTACATGGACTCCTCAGTCAGAGAGACTTTCTTTAACAATAGAACCACACAGGTTTCTGACGGTAACTCTCTGAGATGTGGAAGGAGTTGTTCTTAAACTCATTTGGCCACTGCTTGGCCTCTTTCCCAAGGACAAATCAATTAGTAGAGTCAGATTGAGATACCCTGAAGGTACACATTACAGAGATATTTCCTGTCTGTCAGGGCATGGCTTTTTTGCCTTCAATCACTGATTACTCAATTGATATATCCTTTGCTGTGTACCTTTGGAATTTTATTTGTTCCTTATATTTTTCTATCAAATCTCTATGTTCATCATTTGCCAAAGATTTCTGAGCTGTCTTTGATCACACTCACATACACAAGTCATTTTGTCTGAGACTTTGTCAAATGGCCTTTATGTTTCTGCTTCTGCCAACATTCTATTCATGATTATTTATGTATTGTCTAAAAAGATTGAAGCTTTCTCCACGGTTCTCTTCTTTTCCTTCTGAGTCCTCACCAGAATCACCCTTAAAATTCCTACTTCTAGCATGAACCTCGCAACCCTACCTATTACCCAGTTCCAAAGCTACAGAAAGTTTTCTTTTTTTGTTGTTGTTTTTTTGGTTTTGTTGTTTTTGGTTTTTTTGTTTTTTGGTTTTTTTGTTTTTGGTTTTTGTTACAAGAGCATCCTACTCTTGGTATCAATATAGTTAAGGCTACTATAACAAAGTACCATAGACTGGGTGGCTTGTCGGTAATAAATTTATTTCTTACCATTTGGAGGCCAGAAGTGTGAGATCTGGGTCCCAGCATGTCAGGTTCTGGTGAGAACTCTCTTCCAGACTGCAGATTTCTTATCGCTTCTTCACATGGTGGAGAGCAGAGAAAGGAAGCAAGCTCACTTATGATTCTTATAAAAAGCATTAATCTTATTCACAAGATATCCACCTTCATAACCTCATCTAATCCTATTCTCCCAATGGCCCCACCATGCTGTAGGGGGTGGGGAGTGATTTAACATCTGAAGAACACAACATTCAGTTTATAACAAGACCATAGTTTAGACTGGGAAAAGTTACCATCAAAAAGCAACAGGGAAGAGACCACCAGCCTCGGGCTTCAGCATCAAATGCATTCTGGGAAATAGGAGGCTCTAGATCCTGTATCTGAGCTGAGAAACAGACTAGTGGGGGAAGAGATCTACCAGCTTAATGCTCTTCTTTTCTTGCAGCATGTAATTAATTATTCTCCTCAATAAACTGATATAATTACAGAAGTTTTTCACTTCTGCTAGATCACTCAAGATTTTAGGAGTTGCCAACCAACTTTGTTATACGACAGTTTTAAAATAGAAAGATTCAGTACATTTGGTTCTACAGAGACAGAACAATATGGGATCAGAATGAGGAAAGATTTGGTGAAGAAACAGAAGAAATACAACCCAGGTAGAAAATATATATTTTCTTGTGCTGTTTCTGAAATTTTTATATCAGATTTCTAGGTATACTGACAGTAGAGAAAAAGTGTATATTTTGTTTTATTATTTTTTCTTTGAATAACTACAACCTCAATTTCCACAGTTTGCATTTAAGTTAAATCTGTTCTGATTTCATTATATTTTTATACAAAGAATAGACAGATGTCTTAATAAAATATGACCAGATGGCTTATAGACAAAGCAGCAGCAGCAATTTTTGTATACAGTTTAAAAATTGCATAAAACATCTGTAGACTAGTAATGAGTTTTACTATTTTTCCATTCTGGGTACAATATTGCTCAAAATACATAATTAAATGTGCATTTTGTTAATGAAATCTTCTGACTCAGTCATTAAGAGAAACTTTTCCATTTTCAAAACTGTAGCACTAACATTTGTTAATCTGCTTTTTTATTTATCTCAGTTTTCAAAATATAATTAATATGTATTGATCTGCTTGATATACAAAATGACCTCTTCAGGGAACTGTCATCATCTAGCTGGTATTGTGCACTTTCCACTGAAACACTGCTTTGGACTTAATTCTAAAAAAAGTACAGGGTGTTTGGGTGGTTCAGTGGGTGGCCTCTGCTTTTGGCTCAGGTCATGATCTCAGGGTCCTGGGATCGAGGCCCATGTTGGGCTCTCTGCTCAGCAGGGAACCTGCTTCCCCCTCTCTCTCTACCTGCCCCTCTGCCTACTTGTGACCTCTCTGTCAAATAAATAAATAAAATATTTAAAAAAAATAAAAGATAAAAAAAGTACAGACAAAAAGGAAATATCTTTTGAGTAATAAAAATGGAGGGTAGTAATTTCAATAGGAAAGAATACTTAAAAACTGATTATACAAGTAAAACTCATAAAATAATACTATCTATAATATATGCAATGGCTAAATAGGGTGGCTTCTTGCTTATTCTCCATTTATGAAAATTTGAAATTAAGCAGTTCTTTTCTGTACGAATAACTGTACTTTCAGGTAAGTTGGAAAATCTTATTCAGGAAGTGTTGAAGTGTTATCATTGTGAAAGATGCCTACTGCATAATGAGAAGCATACAGGTCACGTAAACTACTTACCAATTTGTAGAAAACTGTTCACAAATTAAGGGTACAAAAAATTTTAATCGAAAAAATGGTATGGATAAACAATACAAAGAATGTTAGCAAATATCTCACCAATTAAAATAGCATTTAAAAAATTAAACTATAATATAAACAAAAAAACAGCAAAAATATAAAATATACAACTTATAACTTAAACTATATGTACAACCCATATTTACTATAAATTTTGTGGAATTTAATATAGATGATACAGCTGGCAAAACTAGAAATGGAACTCAAAGGAAAGTATTAATTGACTTTCTGGATGGGTTATTGGTTGTTTCTTCTTCTGTCTGACATATATTTATTAATATAAAGCAGAGCACTTTTGAATTTCTGGCAATCGGTTTTTAAAAACAATTTTATGGCACAAGTTTTTATTTGGTTTGATTCATCACATGGCATCACAATAATCAAATATTTTGGCTGTTTTTTAAGCTGTATTTTTTTCTTCACATTTTCATAAAAGTGTTTTATAATTTATTTATACGGATCATCCTTAATTTTAAATAATGTTTACCCATTGTATATAGCAGATTGTATTAAAGATTTGTTATTTTTTATCAAAAGTATACTTACCTGAATTATAATAAAAATTTTTTTCTGATAGATAGGAAGACTTAAACTATAAATAATTTTAACATAACAATTTATTTTTACTTTCCTTGAAAAGAAAATCCACTTGAGATTTTAAAAGTATTTACATATTTGAAATAGTGTGGCTTTTATATCCTAAATAGCTTTCTGTTTCTGTTTCTAGTTTACCTTTTAAAGATTCACATTGGGAATCTGAATAAATATTTTAACTAAAAACTGTGAGTTATCAATGATACTAAAAACACAAAATTTCCTTTGAGAGTGATTTTTTTTAATTTTTAAAATTTTTTACATTTTTAAAGGTTAAGTAGGTATTAAGCTCCAAATTTTTACTTTAAATTGTATCTTAGTGGGTGATATAAATAATTTTAGAATATATATTCATATATTAATTTTTACCATTAAAGTAAGTTTAAATATTAATTTGACTTATAATTTAATTTTTATTTGATTTATGATTTGATTTGTATACATAAAGAATCATTGAAATGTGGTTCTAGCTTCTTTTAAAAATTAGATTAGTTATTATAATTGATGTTATTTCATCAACTTTCTAACAATATTGCTTATACATCAAAGGAACTCTGTATTAGAAAGAAGATGTATTCTAGGAAAAATGGGAAGGAAATGCTCACTAGTTTCATTATTTCATTTAAAAAATGCCAATTCTAATGACAATCAAGTTTCCCCAAATATTGGCTCACTATGACATTGGAGAAACTAAGACATTAGGTATCAAAAGCCTATTGTTTGATAACATACTAAACTTTATGCTAAAGAGAATTTTAAAATATTTTCACCTAGTAACTGCTCCCAGAAATAATTCTTTTCCAAACTTTCAGTTATATCATTTGTTCACATTTCAGATATGACTTATCTAAATTAACTTAATTCAAATCAGGAATAAAATACTAGTACAATGCTGAAATTCTCAGGTTATATGTCATGTCTTACATGGCCAATTAATTTATGATAGAAGAACTATAAATTTACAACAAAGAAGGAATATTCTCTTCCATAAACTGTGTTTGCAAAGCTAGACAGCCACATACAAAAGACTGAAAGTGGATCCCTGTCTTACATCATACATAAAATTCAACTCAAAATGGATTAAAGATTTGAACACGAGACCTAAAACCATAAAACTCCTGGAAGGAAACATAGTCGATAAGCTTTTTGACATCAATCTCAGCAATAGTTTTTTGGATTTGACATAAAAAAAAAAGAAAACAAAAGCAAAAATAAATAAGTGAGACTACATCAAACTAAAAAGCTGCACAGCAAAGGAAACCATCAACAAAGTGAAAAAGCAACTTGTGGAACAGGAGAAAATATTTGCAAAGCATATATACAGTAAGGCATTAACATACAAAATACATAAGAAACAAAGAACTTGTACAACTCAATGACTAACTTAAAAAAATAAATAAATAAGGTACAAAGTACCTGATTAGACATTTTTCCAAAGACCTAGAAATGACCAACAGGTACATGAAAAGATGCTTAACATCACTAATCATCCGAAGAAATGCAAATCAAAACCACAATGAGGTTTCACTTCATATCTGTTAATATGATTATCAAAAAAAAGTACATTGATGTTGACAAGGTTGTAGAGAAAAGGGAACATTTCTTTGTATACTATATGTGAGAATGTGAACTAGTGCAGTCACTATGGAAACAGTCATGGAGATGGCTCAAGAAATTGAAAATAGAACTACCATATGGAGGGGCACCTGGGTGGCTCAGAGGGTTAAGCCTCTGCCTTAGGCTCAGGTCATGATCTCAGGGTTCTGGGACTGAGCCCCACGTCAGGCTCTCTGCTCAGCAGGGAACCTGCTTCTAGCCTCTTTCTCTGCCTGCCTCTCTGCCTATTTGTGATCTCTCTGTCAAATAAATAAATAAAATCTTAAAAATAAAAAAAAAAAGAACTACCGTATCATCCATCAATCACACTTTTGGGTATGTATTTAAAGAAATGAAATCATTATCTTAAGGAGTTATCTGTACTCCCATGTTTGTGGCAGTATTATTCACAATTGTTAAGGTATGAAAACAATCTAATTGTCCATCAGTGGATGAATGGATAAAAAAGATGTGGAACATACATACAATGGAAAAACATTCAGTCAGAGAAAGGAGGGAATTCTGCCATTATATTATATGCTGTCATTTGTAGTGGGATCTAAGAACAAAAACAGACAGACAAACCAAAAAAGCAAACAGGAAAGCTCAGATTCACAGAGATGGTAGAAAAGTGGTTGTCGGGGCTGAGGGTAAGGGAAATAGGGAGACACTGGTTAAAAGACACAAACTTTCCGTTATACAGTGAATAAAATCGGAGGAGACAATGTATAACATGGTGACAATGGTTGATAACATTATATTGTGTAATTGAAATTTGCAAAGAGGGTAGAACTTCAATGTTCTCACCCTCCCCCACAAAAAACAAATACGTGAGAGATAGATATGTAATTTACTCAGTAGGGGAATCTTTTCACAACATATACACAGATTAAAATATCACACTGTATACCTTAAGTATCTAAATTATATTTGTCAGTTCTACCTCAAAAATATCTCATGTTACATACAAATTACTGTGTTTGAGATTTTGTGAAAGAAGCATGACATCAATTAGAATCATTACTAAATTTGGTATTTTGTACTAGAATGGTAAGCCTGTGCTCTTATTTAGTATTTTCCTGATATGTACTAGTACGTCCTTCTCTATTTTCCCACTCTCCCTATTATGCTTACATCGTAGAATTATCCAAAAGAGATTTCTGCAGGTATTGATATTTTTACACCTGTTTTTATAGAAATAACAATATATGTGGTTTTTCTCTCCCTAAATTATCAGGAAAAATTGCTTGATTTTAATATTATAATTATAATGCAGATGATAACATTTAGTAAGCCAATAATTTGGGAGAATATTACCTTATTTTATATTTATTTTAACTATTTCAGTATTATAAAATGAGAAGCCTATGAAAAACAAAGATCATACAATCATAATATACAAAGTTTAATCTCAAATAATAAAAATACTTAAGTATATCTAAAAGGCTTTACAAATTCAAAACACTTTGGGCAAAAAAAGAAATTTCAAATTCAGGTTCACCAAGATGTAATTTTCCACTGCAAATTCTCAAATGAAAGAGCCATTTGGTCTATTTAAAATAAAATCCTAACATCCTATCGTAAAAGACAAACAAACAAACAAAAACAGCTGTAACCAGAATAGTGCCAGTGAAATTCCATGGTGATAATTATCACTATAAAGATACTGAGAAATCCCAAAATGCATTTTAAATCAGCAAAGAAAGATGAAGTATAATTCTTGACCCAAATTCATGGGATAAGTGGGAATATACTCTTTCCTCTTCAATTTTTCAGAATTTACGTAGATTTGACAGTTCTTTCTTAAATTTTTGTAGAATTCACTAGTCAAGACATATGTGGCTAGAGTATTTATTACAGGACATTTTAAAACTACAAATTAAATTTCTTTAACAGGGATAGGGCCAATCAGATTATTTATTTTTCGGTGAAGAATGTAGCTTGTCTTTCAAGGAATTTACCCATCTAAGTTTATTAACTTGCTTATCTAAGTTAATTAATTTCTTTTTTAACTGTTATTTGATTGCAGTGTAGTTGACATACTGTATGGTTTCAGGTGTACAACATAATGATTCAGCATTTGTATACATTATGAAGTGATCACCACTAGAAATCTAACTACCATCTGTCACTATACAAAGTTGTTACAAGAGTATTAAATATATGCCGTGAGGTACATTGGATCTTCGTGCCATATTTTATAACTGGAAATTTGTACCACTTAACTTCATTGATTGGCATAAAACTATTTATAATATTCTTTTATTTTAACCTTTAATATCTTACAATCTATAGTGCTGTCACCTTCCTCTGTAACTCTCTTTGATATGCAACCCCATGAACTCCAGCCACCCTTGTCTTTGACCTTCCAACTCTGTCTTCTCAACTCAGATTGACCATCTGGCTTGGGTTCCACCTGCATGCACTAAGCTCAGGAAATGCCTCTGGCTATAATTGGGACAATTATAAGGTTTCCCTCATTTACTTTCCATTTCTCAGGATTGTAGCCTTTTATTGCCTGATGTTCAATATCTGAAAAGCATTGTTTCTTATATTTTGTTCACTTCTTGGTAGTTACAGGCTGGAAAATAAACCCGTCCCTATCACTTCATCTTATCTAAAAAGTGGAAGTAACATTAACAGATCATAACCTCAGTAGATATTGAAAGTGTAACCAGAAGTCCACATGAACAAAACGTGAAAGCCCAGTTGTTTTCACCAAAAGTGCAAGAAAGAGGTATCCACACTTGCATGAACTCCTCTGTAGCTCAAGAAACAGATAGTAAAAGTCACATAAATTATTCTGGAGCATGCTGGTGGTAGAGAGGAAGCCAGCTAAATAATTCTACAAGGCAAGCAAAATGTTGATTCCAAAAATACATAAGAAAAACTACATAAAATAATAGGTTAACCACATCTATCAATTTAGGTGAAATATACTAAATGAAATATTTCAAAACCAAATTCAAAAGGATGTTAAGTAAATGATGTCTACACAAGATTTACCCAGAAGGATGAGATATAAATCTATCAATGAACTTCTTATTGATAAGACACAAGGAAACATACCAATGCTGTGTAAAATATTACTAAATATTTTCAAATATATAGCAGATTTCTGAAAGAAGATGCCATAAAATTTCCAAGTGCCAAAAATAAGAAGGGTGATCAAAGTTGAAACTGTAAATATGTCAAATCCTCAATAATTAAAAGGAAATTCAACTGTACATATATTTGAGGACCTGGGATTTTTCAGTTCTTAGGGAGTGAGTTGAATCTACAGAGCTCTATGCATAAAGTCATTAATGGGCGAGGTTTGCCTGCATATTCAATAAAGTGTTATCAGTGAATGGGAACAAACAAATAAAACATTTTACTTTGAACCATAGTTAAAATTCCCAGATGCCAGAGTCCAGCTCCAGCTGAACCAGGAGTCCCTGACAGAAGGATGGTGTCAGCGAATGAAGAACGAGAGAGCCCCCAAAATTCCTTCCGATGACCTGCCAGGCATCTCTGCCTTGCCGACTTTTAGTTAAGCCAACTTTATTTATAGGCAACAAGTTATAGGTAAAAATGAAAAATCTTTTACAGTAGATGATTTTAGAAAATACAGTGCACTGATTAGTGAAAAATATTTTTGCAGGTGTACATGTCTACAAGTTACGTCAAATCCCTCAACCAAAGCAGAGACAGGTTTGATCAGTAAGGTTTTTTTAATAACTTCTTATAGCTTGTTTCTAGGCAATAAGGGGTAGATTAATTATGTGGTGTTCTTTAAGCAGGTCTTACAGAAAAGAAAGGAAAGAACAAAGTAATTAAAAGGCTTAGATGAGTTAGTTACATACAAAGTTACAGTTTAAGTTATTAACAAACCGGCCAGGAGTCAGTCTGTCTGGCATCTTAATCATCCTAAAGAGAAGTATAACTTATTTTGCAAAGGTAAAAATACCTCTTCTTCGTCACTGGGTGTGTAAGCATCATGGAGGACTTTATTGATAGAACTATGTGCAGGACAATGCTTTTACTAATATTTTATTATTTTTATATCTAACTATTTATTTGACCATTCAAAATTCTCGACAATCTCCCCACAGATCCACAGGGGATGTAAAGGCAAAGTTCAAAAAGTACACTCTCTTGAATAGATCTAAAGACTGCAAGGGGTTTGGGTTTGGCTTAGAACACCCTGAGGCCCTGTCAAGAATATCATGCTTTGCTTTTAGGGTAAAGACCAATCAGTAGAAAGAGGAGATGCCAGTTTTACACTATTGACAGGAGCAAGGCTCAGACTGCTCTTTCCTCGCTGTGACCACGTCAGGCCTAGTGGGGTTATTTTCCGGTGGCAGGAGCTGTGCTTCTACTGCTACCCTCTCACTGAGATTTATGGAAGTCAGTGAGTTTTCCTGTGAGACAGGATCTGTGCTTCTGCTGCCATCTTCCCTATGATGACTCCGTCAGCTTGCGAGACACCTAGAGAAGAGTATCTCCTAGAAGAGGCACCATGTTCTGATTTGCACAAATTTGCTACATTGACTAGAAGTGAGTTCATGTCTAGAGGCTAGATCGTGCAAAACCTCATAAGCCATTTTAGGAAACCCTGGCTTCATTTTGAGGATGAGAGCAAGATGTTAACATTTTCAGCAAAAGAGGGTGATATGATCAAGTTTTTAATTTGAAAAGTAGTATTAAATATGTTAAGTATGTATAGAGTACCAAGCATGCACATATTGAACACTTCATAGGCCATTGCAGCAATTCAGGTGAAAAAAGAAGAGTGCACAGATAATTGTAACTGTGGTTGAATGTAGAAAAGGAAGAGGGATAATCAGGTTTATAGAAATAGGGGTGCCTGCGTGGCTCAGCTGGTTGAGCATCTGACTCTTGATTTCCGCTCAGGTTATGATCTCAGGGTCAGGAGATCAAGCACTGCAGGAGGCCCTCTCTCTCTCTCAAAAAAAAAAAAAAAGGAAATGTAAAGAAAAGAAAGAAAGAAAGAAAGAAAGAAAGAAAGAAAGAAAGAAAGAAAGGAAGGAAGGAAGAAGGAAAAAAAGAAAGAAAGAAAGAAAGAAAGAAAGAAAGAAAGAAAGAAAGAAAGAAAGAAAGAAAGAAAAGAAAAAAGAAAGGGACTAGTTCTTTCTAAAGATTTGAATATGATGAGACAAAGTAAAAAAAAAAAGGAGATATCCAAAATTGTTCTCAGGATTCTGAAATGTGGTAATGTTCACTGAGGTGTGCAAACTAGAAGGTCAACTTTGAAGGAGAAGGCCCTGAGTTCTGTTTTGTATTTGACAATTTTTAAGATGGCTTTAGGCTATCCAACAGCAAGAATCCCGTGAAAAGTTGACTATATATCCAGAAAAGTTGTCTGGACCTGAGCATGACTTATGATGTGATGGTAATAGAATCTGCAGATATGGAGGATTTTACCTAAGAGAGTATAGAAGTACTAAGACCAAGCCTTGACATATATGGTTGGCTCAGTTTGTTAGGCATCTGCCTTTGACTCAGGTCATGATTCCAAGATCATGGGATAGAGTCCCACATCAGGCTCCGTGCTCAGCAAGGGCTCTGCTTCTTCCTCTCCCTCTGCCTTTTCCCCTGACTTTGTGCTCTCTTTTGCTCACTGTCTCTTACAAATAAACAAATAAAATCTTCAAAAAAAGAAAAGAAAAGAAAAGAAAAGAAAAGAAAAGAAAAGAAAAGAAAAGAAAAAGACCAAGCCTTTAGGACTTCAAATCCCCTCCAAATAGAAAGTCCAAGAAGACCAAAAATCAACACAGATTGTTATTGAGAGGTCCTGGATAAAGAAGATATTTTAACACCTACTGGAGTTAGTGACTGAAGATATTTTTTCCATGAAGTGATGGATCCAGAAACCAGATTAAATTGGGTTGATTTGAAAGGCAAAAGAGTAGAAAGAAATATAAGAATCTGGTAGTGGTGGCTGCCTTTGGAGAGAAAAACCATATAACTGGGAAATGAGGAAGGTGAAAGTATTATTCACTGTATATTTTTTGCATCTTTTGAAATCTGCACCCTGTATGTTCTATTAAAAGACCACATAAGTACAGGGAGCTGTAATAAATGGTAAAATACAAAACTATAGACCTAAATAAATGTTTGCTTTTGGTAAATTGGAAATCTCTTCAGACAATAGATAATATGAAAAGATGGTTCTTAAGTATGAGCACTTTGCTAAAGATTACTCTTACATTATGTACAGTCTTATAAAAAAAATTCTTGTGTACAGGATTTATAATAGCTCTCAGTGGCCTTTCTTTGTTCTTTGACACTGTGGACTGTCGGGGACCATGCGTGATTCGCCCCTCCCGTCATGCCCAAGCCACCAGAAACTTTGGTGGAGGTGCCCATGAATGTGAGTGAAAGCCCCTCTGGGTTTTCCCCACCTAGAATCCAGAAAGCCACTTATCCTGTGGGTCAGGGCAATATGTCCTTTGTGTGTTTATCCAAGACATATAGTTCCATTTAATCCTCCTTCTGGTAATCATATCTCTGTATCTTTTATCTGTATTCCTTGATCCCTTTGCTTCAATTGTCTCAGCTTCTGTGAGTTTAAGCAATCACTCTGTACCCTGCAGTAACAATACTAATCCTGTCTCTAGGGCGGGTGCAAAAGCAGTTAAAGATTTAACTGCACCACCCAACTTCCTCACTTGGGAACAATAAAAGACTGGGACCCTTGACAGTCAAGAGAGAGACAAAGCGAGAGACAGAGAGACTGAGACAAAGGCAGAGCCAGAGAAAGAGACAGAAGAAAAGTGAGGAGAGAAGCAAGAAGCAAAGAGAGACAGAAACAGAGAAGCAAAGAAAGCAGTAGAAAGAGAAGCAGACAGAGAGCAAGAGAGACAGAAGCAGAGCAAGAGGGCCAAAGCCAGAGCTAGAGAGCTAGAGCTAGAGCTAGAAAGCCAATGCTAAAAAGCCAGAGCGTGAGTCTGAGCCTGCTTCATAGGTCTCTCCTGACTGACCTCGGGTCTGTCAGCTTGCATCAGATTTACGTGTCCGTGTCATTATTTCGCCTACCAGACATCCCGTGGTTCGGGACCCACATCTCTGCCGAAGCTGGTCCCTGGCAACAATAGTGGACAAAAATCAGTGATGACCTAACCTCTATGAACTCACTGTAGATCTGTGGTTACCAATAATCCTACTGAAAGTACAATACAATTTCAACAAGGCAATGTCATAAGGAATAGATTCGCATGAATCAGATAATTTCTTATAGCATATAATTGATATAATGTTTTCAGTGAGAGGAATATCTGCCCTCATACCACCTCCATTTAGTTACTGTGATCTGTGTAAGATATGGTCTGTTTCCTCAGAGCAATAATGCACAATGACAGAACCCCTGCTGCCCTATCTCCATCCATCCCTGCCTAATCAAACCCCTCAAACCCACATACCTTCCAGCTCTGTTCTCCTTAGCTATGGCAACACCTATATGCTGTGAGACAAGACCGCATCCCCCAGCCAGCCTCTGCTTTGGAGGCTCCTCTCCTACAGAATCCCCTTGGTAGTGACCGACGCCCACCACTCCCTGGCACTCAGGCCATCAACTAACTTCCTAGTGTATAGCTCTTCTTTCAAAGTCTCTGGGAACAAGGAAAATATAATTTTCAGTCCCAAGAAGGTGGGTTCGGGCCATCTCTGAGACCTATAATTCCTCAATCTATTTATCGCTCTGTTTTTTCTCTCCCACTTCATCTCCTGCATCCTAAAAAGGAAATATCTTCTCTGCATGCCAGGAAACTTCCCTTAAGTCATTTTCTGCATTCTTTTTACTCTGACTTAGAGGATGACAAATCTTTATTCTTTTTTCTTTTTAAATATTTATTCTTTTGAAATTCTGGCTTCTGCAAAAGAAAACCACACTTTGAAGACTTTTTCTTCTTCTCTTGATATTAAAAATTATATTTGAAAATCAGAGATGCCTATAACTTCTTTATTCCATTTCTCTGCTTGTATCTCCCTTTCCCAAAACAAAGAATACCTCAATTTCAATGAACAGAGAACTGAAGAGCAATATGAATTTGCAAGATTTTTTAGCACAGTATTTCAAAAGTACTGTCTCATGATTACATTTAAAAGGATAGGAATTGACCCATGTTTTTAAATTTGTTTCTTAATTGTTTCAAACCATGTTGGATGGTCCAACACAAGTTCTTTGCCGATTATGCAATTATATGTATTTACATGTTTTATAGAAATCAAATGGCATTGTTATCATGAATTAGGAATATTTGTGGTAAATAGGTGCCTCTGCTATCTGATTTTCATTAGAAACTAATAATATTTACATATATATATGTACATATATATATATATAACTGACAAAATAATTGAATAACTGTGAGCAAAACCATTTGAATAAGAATCTCTAAATTTTATTTCTAATTACCAAATAAAACTAAAAAATATATACTCTACCATATTATTCAAGTCACTTCAATTAATCATCCATATGTATATTTTGTTACTTGTTTACCTTAGAGTATACATAAGTAACTTATAAAGCTCCAAGCTCAATATTCTCTAATGTCGTGTGTGTGTGTGTGTGTGTGTGTGTGTGTGTGTGTTTGTGTATGCATTTATCTTGGTTTTTCTTACAACTAAAATAACTGTCTTTTCAAATACTGCATGATATCACTTAGATATGGAATCTTAAAAAGTCAAACTTATAGGAGCATAGAGTAGAATGGTGACCAGTAGCCAGGGGGTGGAGGAATTGGGGGGATGTATAAAGGAACAAACTTACAACTAGTAGATAAATAAGTCCTGGACATCTAAAGAACAGCATACAGATTATAGTAAACAATACCATATTATAAACTTCAAAGTGGCTAAGAGACTAGATCTTACTTGTTCTCACTACAAAAAAGAAATGATAATTAGGTAGTGTGATGGCACATTAACTAACATGATAGCAGTAATCATACTGCAATATATGTGTAGCAAATCAATATATACTATGTAAATTATATTTAAATAAAAAATAAAATAAAACTGTCTCTTTACCTGCTTTAAAAATCCATTAAGCCAAAAATCTGACAGAAATATGATTCTCGTTAGGTTTTTTTTTGCTTACTTCCATGAAGACCTGAAATGAAATGGGATTATATGTAGACTCTCTCCTTTTCTTTACTTGATTCTTCAATATTTTTACCCTATCAGCTATTAAAAACACACAGCTATGCACTTACTTTATAAAGAATACAAGTACCCTAGCACTTGTCAAGGAGTATAATTTCAAAAGCTCTGTCACTAAATAGAAAGCTTTCAAAAGCTCAATAGACAGAAACGGAGTTAATGGATATTCAATTCGTTACTCCAGCAATATAGCAGGAAGGATATGCAATTCACTCATTCTTTAGATAATTTAAAATCTACCACTGAAATAAGCTAGATCATTGGAGAGCCACATACCTTACTTCCATTATTTTTTTTTTTAATTTCTGTACATGTGTTTTTGTACTTTGGTACCATGCTACCAACTAATATAAAGAAACTGCCCTATGAAATATGTCACTAGGTTTATAGCAATAACTTGAATTTCAGTAACAAAAAAAAAAAACATGTTTCTGTTGAGAAAACAGTTTTATCTAATAAACTCTTAATTTTAAGACTTCAGTATCTCTGCATCTGTCACACACACACACACACATACACACACACACACACACACACGGCCGCTAATAAGTTAATGTTACATTCATGTCCTACTCCTGGTAACATACCATATACTAATCAAAATAACTTAAATAAACTGTTCACATTTTTTTGCCCTATTTCCCCCTACCTTTCATTTCCTATTTTTATCTTTGATTTCTCTTCATAAATTGCCTTACATCTTTTGGGGGAAGGAGGTAGGAAACAAGAAAAAAATATAAGTATATTCTGTTTTAATTTTTTTATCTGTATTATCAAGACTATGATTTGGCATTTCTTCTTTTCTCCCTATTCAACCACATGCACTTGTTCTCAGCCACTAGAATCAAAATACAGGAGAAAAAATCTTCAGAGAAACTTCAGGTCACATGATATTTACAATAAAACTCATTTTTTCTTAATAAATTATATGTGTTTCTTATCTACAGACATTTACGGTTTCTACTGATGTTGGGAATTTTTGATTTACTTTACAGAAAATGATAGCAGCCTGTGTGCACTAAATTACAATTATGTAATGTCAGTGCTGGGCACCAGATTTTATTTCAGTATTTTCTTCTGTTTACTTCACTATATATGTTGGAAGTGTTGTAAGTGTTCAGGATCATTTTGATTTTCTATTTGTTATTGCTATGATTTTAGGTGGAACTAGTCCAGGGTAATTTTGCAGCAGTAAAAAGCTGGCTTATGGAATCCTTGTTCATTATTTGTCTATTAAAGGGCCTCTTAAAAGTTATTGTAATGAATAATGAGTTGTTTGTATGCTTGTTTCCTTCATTAGACTACAAGATTCTGGAAGGAATATTGTCTTACTCATTTTGACATCTTCAATGCAAGTATAGGGATACAGAACAGAGTAGGTATTTCATGGATTTTATTGAATAAATTTTTAATGAATAAAATAAATCATTGTTGTTACTAGTTTCCAACCAAGAACTTAAAAATGAAATGATGAATGGTACTCTTTTATTCAGTGCTTTAAATTTCCAACTTTTTTTTAACCTTGTGAGTGTTCTGCCCTCCATAAAAGTTTTCCTACAAATATTATCTAAAATTTTAACTAAAAAAAGCATAATTCTCTTCCAAATTACCACCATTAGAGATTATACTTTTATGCAAAATCCAAAATATATCTAAAACTCTTTTATTTGAAATACCTTGGTTACTAAAAATGTTAATATATATTTATATTTGTGCATGTGTGTATTTGTGTCCACTAGTTTTTTTTTTTTTAATAGGGCAGCTCTATTTTTAATTTTTTTTTTTGTTACTGAAATTTTTTTTTCCAGCGTTCCAAGATTTATTCCCCATTCCCCACACCCAGTGATCCACACTTTAGGTGTCCCCAGTACCCATACCAGGCTCTCCCATCCCTCCACCCCACTCCCTCCAAGTCCCTCAGTTTGTTTCTGTGTCCAAAGTCTCTGTTGTTTCGTTTCCCTCCCTAGATTACCCTAGTTCCCATTTACTTTCCTTCTCCCACTGTCCTCCAGGTTACCCCTCATGCACCGCAAGTAAGTGAAACCATGTGATACTTGACTTTCTCTTCTTGGCTTATTTCACTCAGCATAATCTCTTCCAG